>JAGDQP010002520.1:88399-103742 GCA_022664845.1 Lepisma saccharinum
TTCTTATGTTTAGCAGAGATTCGTTGCATTAAAGTCCCAAATTTAGCATCTACCATCTGACATTCAAAGTTAACGCCCATAATGAACTCTCAGAGTTCACCACGTATCTCACACCGATATTTCACACTAAATAGTCTTCGAAGAACGACATTATGTAAAACCTCTCGCTACTATGGTTTTCGCTCTTCCCACTTTAGAACGTAATCCCAAAACACTCATGATGGACGACAGCAATTCTTCCGTCGTTCACATGGAAAAAGGTCTTCCTAAACTCAGGTCGTAGTCAGAATACCTTACCTAAACCATCAGCATATCTCCGGTCGTTCACATGGTGATAGGACGCCAACTTCGAACCAAGTTCGAATACGGTATGTTTCCCGGCTTTTCAAAATTTTAACCCATTTTTTTTTGTAAATTTCGCTTTAAAATTAGACAAAATGCAATTTTGGAGGAAAAGAACAGCTACACTTGCTGCAGATTTAACAACACTACACATACGGTCTCAAATTCCGAAAGATTTCCGAAATTTAATTTTTTCGATAGAAAATGAAGAACTTTTTCGTCAATCATTGCAAAAATGTTCTGAAATAATAACAGACTATTGGAAACTTTCCGAGTTTTGTTACTTAGTACATAACAATGCAATAAACCTTTTAACCGCTGCTATCTCAGAAGTTGGATACAACTTCAAATTTAAAATTGAACTCCAGGACCGAACTATGAAGTTCATCGTAATTTTGTATCAACTTTTTTCTCAGAACCAAAGAACCCGTTATGTTCTAAAAATGAACAATTGTACGGGCAGTGTAGGGATTACCCCAGATTCAAACGCGGAACCTAGGGATAGCAATGTTAATGGGTTATCCAATGTGTATGTAAATGCAATAACATCACGTAGAACGAAAGCAAGTTCACTCATCTTCAACATACACATACAACGGAAAGAAAGCAGATATGCTTTGCTCAACGAGAAGCACGTATGTCTTCCGCATCTACAGAGCATTCCCATAGTGGAAGAAAAGCATATAAAACAACGTTATGTTAGCACACTTCACTTAGGTTTTCGAACCCAAAACTTTCAAATGCAGAACATGGAAATGCAAACTCCGTGTTTTGCTTTAGAAGCAAATTTTCAAGTGCAAAATAAATTTAGTCTGGACATATTCTTTAAACAGCAAATCTATTACGTCAACACGTCGAAATTCGAGGAATTTCTGACATGCGAATTGCATGTATCGATCACTTTTGTTCTTATAGGCTCTAACAATGATAGCAAAGCTCCAAATAGAGAAAGTCCAATAGAGTTTGGTACACCGCGATTTAAATGTAAGAAAAACTGAAAATGGAGACGCGCCATTTAAAACCTAAACATATTATTTGTATCAAGCAATACAATGACATCTGTTTAGAGATGATGATTGTCCTACCAATTTATTTAATTCGAAACTATCCCAAATTTTTCTCAATTATCAAATTAATCACAACAAACAATAAATTTAAGCCAAAATTCAACCTCTAAATTTTGATTCGAAATATCAGTAAATTTTAAATATATTTTCATTTAATCTGTGTGCAACATTTGAGACAATACTTTATGCAATATTTTGGAACCGTGCGCAAAACCGATTTCAAAATAAACCCGGATCTCACAAATGTTGCTATGTAAAGTACATTCCTGACATAAATCAGATTGTCAAGAACATTGGAACTTAATAAAAATCGATTTGTGAGGGGGGGCGAATATAATCTATTCATACGGAAAAGTCCTATACTAGTTTTAGTTTAGGGGAAAGGCATTTCTATTTTCCTACTCCTGCCTAAATGGTTGGAGTATACATCCACCGTAGATAGATACAATGTGGAGAACCCAGTTATTTTTTTAAGTTACAGGAAGATGCAACCATAACGCTACAAACTGAAATAAAACCGCTAAGCGACAACACGTAACGTTATATGTTTGAGACAATGCGATTTATGTTCGATTTCATTCTTAGGCACCCAAATATTCAACGACGATTTTAGTATCTAAGGTAAAAACTATTGAAAATAGTTTTGTGCATTTAGTTTTAGGAAATCCCATACCGCTAAGCGTGTGGAGTGAATTTAGTATGTAAGATAACCGACGATATAATATAACAACATCTAAACGGCAAAAATAGGAAATTAAATCTATTCTATGTTTAACATCAATTTATGAATTATAGGCCGAATTTATGAAAAATAAAAATATATCACGTGAAACTTTGAATTCAAAGAAATAATATTGCAATATAAATGATACCATTAATAAATGATACCATTAATAACAATTTCCTATGAAAAAAAAATAATTAAAGAATGAAATTGTAGTCATGTTTAAAATTTAACATCATATTTTGTGCCACGTCTGTAAGATCTAGACAAAACATGACAGTGCATGCGTAGAATTAAAATCAAATATTGTCATTGCTAATATTCCGTTCGTTAGAGCGAAATCCGGAAAAAATGTTTTACCGAACGTGAAATTTTAAATAATTTTGTACAATAAGACCGTGAAATATTCCATCATTTATTCAGCATGACAATAATATTACCTTTTATTCTGTAAAACCCATCAAACTTTGAACCTGTTATTTTTTTAAGAAAATTGTCACACTTCTTTTACATTTTAGCTACATTTTTTTCTTTTATAATATAAATGATACACATTTCTGACCGTGAAGTATATCGCACATATTTTTTTCCTAAAGGAACACTCATTTTGTTTCACAATCCTACTTTTAATACTTTTAGAACAATATAGAGAAGTCCTGTAATCATTTTTTTTTTTCAAGGCAAAATCTTGATACTTAATTCATTGCTCGATATCAATTTTATTCTTCAAATATGCTATGTTATAGGCAAAATGCGCTGAATTTCGGTACAATTCCATTTTATTTTCGTCAAGTACTATCCCAGCATTAACGGAAAAATGGCAATTCTTTATTAAATTAGGAACACTTCGTACGCGAAGAATTTATCTAACATTTTTCTAATCTATACTTCAGGGAAAGTGAATCCCTATTAAATTCTCAAACCGCCATTTTTAAAATAGGATTATTGTTGGACGAGATTCCGACATCTTTATTTTGTTCACTTAGCATCGCAACAGTGATTTGTTTCGTTGTGTGCGAACGGACTACAGCCATCATCTCTCTTATGCATAGATAATCTTGTATGACGTAATTGTTTTCGTTGACCAACCCACCCACTAACTCCTTCTTTCCCTTGCATTCTCGTAGTATCTTGACTCGAGTATGTTTAAATCCGCTTGACAAGTCCATGTCGATTACCGTAATGTTTTCTTCCTTTCTCACTATTAATATCCTCTTTTCTTATAATAAATATAAATAATAACATTTACACATTCTTCTTTTATAAATTAATGCAATAGTTTGATTAACGCAAATAATTTCATGCCACAAGTTTTACTAATGTTATGCGCGAAAGACGAAACTGTGTAACGAGTCGTAATAATACACTCCCAGTGTCCGTAGCGACTTAGCCTAGTTTAGCAAAGTACAATGATAAACCACCTTTTGGTTCACCTGCGTTCATATGATTTTCTACTACAAATTTCAACCGTCCATTTTCTTTAATTCTTATACTAATAATTATGATATTGTACATAGTGTATATACTGCAGATATTGTATATAATGATAATAAATACTAAATAATAATAATACAATTTTGTACTAAGATTGAATCCTAGAATTTTTATGCTACAAGCAACCAACAACCCCTGAGAAATTACAATAAGTAGCCTAGTAGTTTTTCAAATAAAACAAGCCAATGACTACCTGGTGCATATTTCATTATGGTCGCCGTTTAAGTGCTTTAGGCACTGGTCACCGAAATATTGTGCTAGGACCAGACCGATTGTGCTTTTCTCGATCGGAAGTTGCCCGAATAGTAGCCGATTCTTTCTTTTGTTAGAAATTGAAATTATTCTAATTCTACTTAATATGCGGACAAATCTTATAATTGGTGTATTCTTTTATTTTACTTTCGATATGAATTTCTTTTCAAAGAGAAACAGAGGATAAATAATTCTTGTATCGTCTTCGATATCTTCATTCAGAACCTGTAACTTCGTGACAATCTTAATTTGACCTTTAACTACCTTTAATTCTTATAACTTCGAACCTTTATAATTCTTCTAGCAACATTTTAACGATTTTAATTCAAACTTTTAGTTTTATTTTAACATCACTGCATGCCGATTGCGTTTAACATCAATGCAAAAATAACATCGATCCTTTACATATGCAACCCACATTATTTATTCCCAAGTACAACCATGACTTGTATTTCAGATTCATGAATTTGATATTGAATCACCGGGATTTGATTCTTGGAGAAATACTTAAAAAAAAAAAAAAGATTTTAACCACATGAAACGCATGATTCAAAAATAGTTTTTAGATTTTAGTTACTTAGTCTTATGCTATGACAGACGTATAACAATAAGATCCTATATTCATACGTTTTCTTCTTTTTTTAATTTTAGTTTTCTTATATTTTGTTCATTGATATTCATTTATAATTTTAGGTTTTTTTATTATAGTTACTTTAACCTGCAGTAAACGCCATATAGTTTACTCATTTTATTAATTCTAATATATAACCAAAATAATCCATATAATCATTTATATCCGTATATACTCTTATAACCGCATTTAAAGCTATTAAAAGGATTTGTTTCCATTTCAAATTTTAGAAGCTGATATTGACATTACGTACGAATTTGCATTCAGTTCAGTCAGTCAAATTTTAGAATATTTGAAATAGAGTTCATCAGTTAACTTCACTTTTCTTTCTTCTTTTTCCTTCACTTCTACATTTCGAATGCCCATCAGGTATTTTAAATTAAATTCACTTTGGATTTAGTATACAGCCATAACGCAAATCACACAAAAGCCAGAAACAACCAGCAAAATTTAATACAGAATTACAAAATTCAATCAAACAAAATTAAGAGCTTGACGCTATTTTCAAAAATGGGACATTAGTTATCTAATCCACCATCAGCAAGATTCAACGAACCCTTGGCAATATCAGACTACTTCTACCAGAATCAACTTTACCGCAGAATTTCGGACAACAATCAACATTTTGGAACTTCGGTCAACGCAGAATCAACATTCGAACTTCAATCAACACAGATTTCAACATTCGACCTTCGATCAATCCAGCCAACGTAGTACAACAGTGAAATTCACCATTTTTTTTCGAGCAGACCTTCAAAAATTCTACTAGATTCTTCAAAATTCTACCAGACCGTCTAGACTGACATCAATGAATCCCAGTGACCCAAAAGTGAATCCCCAGTTTTGACCCAACAGTGTATTCCCAGTGCTTAACATCATTTTATTCCCCATAAGCTTTAGTGATTTCTTTTGACTAAAGTGTACAACAAGTGTATAAAATTCAAAGCTTCATAACTTCCACCTTCAATCAGTGATACTAAATAATTTTGGACATTTTGAACAGTATTCTTCGATATTTTCTTCCAGTGATTTATATGACTGTGAAAATGACTTTGAAACATTATCTCTTTGTTTTTCTTCTGAATATTACGCTCATTTAACGTTGATATTTAACGAGCACTATGACTACATAGTGAACAGTGAAATGATAATAGTGTAATACTTACCGACCTTCCAGACTTGAATTTGAACTGCAACTCTGTGTCACTACACCACGATATTATGTTCCGATATTTTGTCGAACATTCCGAAACTCCAACTAGTGCGAACTTTCACTTTTTTCCCCCGAACTTTGTAAAACTTTCACAATTCACCAGTGATATTTGAATTTGGACACTATCAATACTTCGCAAGACAAAATTTTACGTATTCCTTCCAAAGAACAGAACTTTCTTCGCATTTTCGAAATGATGTCAAACACGAATTAATGACACATTTCACTACTACTTTAACTTTCACTCCAACTTTCAACATTCAAACAATGAACACTATATTTCTGTGCAACCGAACCAAAACTCTTGCACCTTCGAACCGCTTCACAGGTGTTATACGAGTACACTAACCTTGTCAAACAGAACAGTGTCGTACGCGTAGACCAGATAGTCTGTCTTCGCTACCTAAGCAAAAACAATTTCTGATAACGCACACTTTAACCAATGACATACAGAAAACTAGTACAACGAGAACTTCAATGTCATTATCAAGTGAAACTTTATAAACTTTCTACCAACTTTTAACCGAACTTAATTTTTACCAATTTTGTTTCATATATGTGTTTTAATTCATTGATTTGTGTGAGTGTACAAAGAAAAAGGAAAACATTCAAAAAACAAAAAAAAAAACAGCAAAAATATAAGACATTTTATAGACACTTGCTGAACATTTGAATGAATAATTTTTCGACACAAATGACGAAGTGACAAGTATTGTTGTGTATATATCTATCTGTATTTTGTTTGTAATTCTTACTATATTTTATTCTGTTAATTTTAAGGTTTAAACAATTGCAAATTTGAATTTTAGGTATAATTTTGAATTTTATTGATAAGAAAATTTTAATCCAATACATTCCAATATCGCATTAAAATTTTCTTATACCTTCCTCTGAGCAGTGTGATAGTCCCGCGTAGAGGGAAAAATTAACTTTATTCATAAAATTCAAAATAATAGAAAAAAATTAGGTTTTAGTATATTTTTATATTTTTCTTGTAATTTGTTCGGTGAAATGGAAATAAAACCACCGCCATGTTTCAGTAAAGATGAACAGAGTAGCAACAACGAAGGCTGATGAAATATATTGCATTCCATGACGTCAATCGAGATATTATTCACCTTTGAGCAAATTAACCATACTCTTATGATGGGAACGTCACCTTTCGCCCTACTTAAAGTGACCGTCTCCGCCAAGTCAGACAAACACCACACACACACATTTACTGTATGTACGATTTCCTATATAAAGCCAATCAGTATTCTACCAAAACCTTCAGTTCCATAGAGGGGCCTACAGAGCTCCAGTATCTCCAGATCCATAGAGGGGCCTTCAGTGCATCAGTACAATAGAAGAAGTCTCCAGCCAAAGCTTCAACCTAAGAAGGAAGATAGTTTTTTCTGAACATTTTTCATCATCTGGCTGTGACGGAATCAAAGGCTGTAGAAATTCATTGAACGTCTAACTTCAACTAAATTTCAGGTATGAATAGAGGATCTGCTTTATATTGCGAATTCTAGCGTCTGGCATAATTTAGACTTTCTTAAATGTCACCTCCCGAATAATATTTGCTCAAAGTTAAATAACTCCGGTAAAACCCGTTTATTCTGTCCATCGTTAAGAAACGTGGTGTGTTAAAATGTAATCATGTTACGTTCAATTAACTAGGTAACAGAACCCTTTTGTATCCAAGTAGTTCTTATGTTTAGCAGAGATTCGTTGCATTAAAGTCCCAAATTTAGCATCTACCATCTGACATTCAAAGTTAACGCCCATAATGAACTCTCAGAGTTCACCACGTATCTCACACCGATATTTCACACTAAATAGTCTTCGAAGAACGACATTATGTAAAACCTCTCGCTACTATGGTTTTCGCTCTTCCCGCTTTAGAACGTAATCCCAAAACACTCATAATGTACGACAGTAATTTACCGTCGTTCACAATAGCAACGACCAAATTTGGCGGATAGTCTTCTTGATTAATATTATTTTTGAATTTTATTTTATTTTAAGGCCTTTAGGCAACTATGGCTTAGGCCGTATGGATGATGTGTGGGATGAATTGATAGAATGAAGAAAGTAGGAGGAAACGGGAGCACCAAGATAAAATTCATGCACGCAGTGTTTGTCCACCGCAAAGTCCACATGGCATGAGCAGGGATCGATCCGACGACTCCTAGCACAATAAGTGAGCGTTCTACCAACTGAGTCACAGTGACCCCTTTAATCAAGAATTATGCAATTCCTAATTTAAAATAATTCCATATGTACCGAAAGTAGTGGCGTCATTCAGTTTTTGTTTGAGTTCATGAGACCTATTTTGAAGTGTAGCTTTTTTTTTTATACTCTGCATATACGTAATTCACGTGTATGACTCTTCGCTGTTAATATGATATAGCTAAACACAAGTAACTCTAATATCTGACATAAAAATAAGGAAATTCTAATTGTTAACTTTTTGTAAAGTGTTATTTATAGCAGATAAAAAGCCCTAATGTATCATAGGGTATCATTTTAGCAATCATTAACAAGAACATCAATAAAAAATTTCGCTCCACAACCGAATCATCAACGAGGAGAGTCGATCATCAGAAATTGATAACCGAAAGTAGTTTTCAGTCGTTTTAGAACAGAAATAATCGTTAGAGGAAATGGTGATCAGCAAACTGACAAAATACCCAAGAATAAGATAAAAGCAGCCTTCTATACTGTGGACAAATATTGGGCTCAGTGTCTTGAGGTGGATACCACTAAAACAGTCCGAATTCAAGTCCGACTAGAGGCAGAAAACTTACATCCGCTGCCACTGAGGCAGGCTAATAGAAGGAAGAGACTCAGTAAATAAATACTCAACGAATAGAAAAAACAAATAAGAATATTGTTGTCGGTAAAAAAACCTCCACAAGAACTGAGCCAAACTGACGTCATTCTTGATGTCACAGACAAATTTAACATTATGGTGGAAAAACTCTTATAATGATGTGATCCCACAACTTGAATAAAAATTGTATCTACACATCGAAATATACATAAAAGAAAAATTATTTCTACATTGAATCTACAAAACCGGAGAAACCATAGCAAAGACAATAGCAATGAACTTCCTCTGAACAAAACAAAATTTTCAGCTCTCACGGAGAGAGAAAACAAAACTTAACTTATAAAGAAAATTAAAAAAAACACAGGTCTCCTTTAAGGCCACCACAACTCACAACTTTTCAGTAAAACCAGAACTTGTTGTTAGACAAGTGGCAATTGCCCTCCTCTGCTATACGCAAGGTCACAGGTTCAATCCTCGTAGAGGTTCATGAAACCAAGGTTTGGAAATTGGAATCCATTTTATCAAAAATCTGTATGTCCGATTCTTAGAAGTCGACTGACGTACTTTAGACATTAACAACAAACAGACCACTAACTGCGAATATCGTACTTATACAATGAGAAAATATGTCATTAATAATAATAAACATCAGAATACAGTGACATTGGTGCTGTAGAGCACAAGAGACGTGTAGACACTAACCAACCAGAAAACAAAGAAGCATCAAGTATAAGCCCCAGAGTTATGACTTCACACGGCAGGACTCTGAACCAAAAACCACTAACAAGAAATAAGGTAAAAACTACAGAAAACAAAGCTGATAGAGTAATTGGCCTCGCAAACTGTATAGTAATATATGAAAGTAAGAATGGAATATTGTATTGTCACCCGACTTTAAAAAGAAGTGTGTAACAAGACTTTTGGGTCCTATTTAAAAGCTTTTCTTCTTTCTGTGCATATGTGATACGTAACAGAGTTACAAATCTCTAGGAAAGAAACATTAATGGGAATTAAGAGCAACCCTTACGGACGCTTCTTATTTTTAGTAAGATTTATTTACATTGTATTGCACCAAAATATAATTTTTTTATAAAGTCATACATATTGGTTGCATGCAACCGTTTGTCTTCTTCATACGAGATATAGACATAGAAACTGTGAGTTTGTGAAATAACTTGAAATATAAAATATATAAATATCCCGATGAATGTTGCATCATGAAAGAGGTAACATACCAAAAGACATACAGCGGCGAACAATTCAATTAGTAATGATAGATGTAATCTTGAACAAGAAGTTATTGCCATACAGAAGTTTATTATAACATTATTTTGTTATACTACAATATTGCAATGTTCCGTGAATTACTCGCACGTGCACATTACAAGTGTAAATAATAGTAATTTTGGTAGTAAACAAGCATGTGTGATGTAATGACAACAAACAACAAACGACACATTAGCGGACGACAACAACTCTACAGGGATACAACAGATGGGGTTGATATCGACCTGAAGATGGAGTTGTAGTCGCCGATGGATGGATTTGGAGGTCCTCCCACAAATGGAACCTATAAAACGCCGCAGCTCAGTCTACAAGGCATCACTCGACTCCTGGGTGGTCATCTCCTCTCCTACCTGTTAGCAGAAGGCTTGCTTCTGGAACATCCTTGACACGCAAGAGGCTTGCTCCTGGTTCTATCCTTGCATACACAAGAGGCCTGCTCATGGTATGCACTGTACCTTAACCAAATATCATTCCTGTACGCAAAAGGCTTGCTTCTGGTACTACCTTTAACACGTAGAGTGCCTGCTTCTGGTGTTATCCTTACGCACGCAGAAGGCCTGCCTCTGGTGCGGCACCTCAAATTAAATCATCTCGAAGGAGTACATCCAAATAGAAGAAATCTATAAGCTATTCGTTAGTTCGTAAATATTCTGTATTTAGTATCGACGGGACGCTGTTTTTAGTAACCGTAATAACTTATTCATTTTATAATAAAACTGGTTTTTGTTAAAACCAAACCCGTGTATCTATTGACTCTACCTAAAGCACACTATAAGAAATCATCAAGTACATTACGAAATATATTAGCGTACTTATGTTGAACCAAATCATGTAGACATCGTTTGTCGAGTGAAATAGGACGCTGGGCTGCCATCCACTAAGTTATGGGTTAGAACCTCGCCTGGAGCATGAATGTTTGCAGATTTTAAAAGTATTGTGGTCATATAATCGAGACAGGTTCATATAATCGCTTATATAATTAATACTTACTAGAATAGCCAACATAAATTAAGTTTATCCAAGCTTTTTAATCAAAATATGAAATATTCAAAGAAGCTTATTGAATACGAAACCTATCTGTAAAATTGCTGTTCCTTACTAAAAGACAATCACAAAGTAGAGAAATTTCACTTTTGTTCTATTTAAGGAGTTGTTGATTTTTATCCTGTACTAATTCCCAAATGCTGACAAGGTTTGTACGACTTAACAAAGGAACTAATGAAGTTCGGTCTTGTTTTCTATTATATTCGGCCTGAGCCATAGATGCCATGAATATCTCTAATTCCGTTATTAATATTTATCATTTTCATTCTTTAAGTCAGAATCACAGCTATTAATGAACAAATTGATGTGGAAATGCTACAGCCTTTTTATTAAGATTACATTTGAAGACCTGAATTGGAAAACATCCCAAGTCCACTTTTTTTTCGTATTCATTTTTCTGTTCGTCGGCATCTATGTTCCACGGACTTGAAAAATATCCTACATATTTTTCCTATATACTTTTTCCTACATATAGATCCTAACTCGAACTCAAAGCCTTTTTTTTAATACAAAATAATTTCAGCTGAATACAATAACCTGGACTGCTTTTTGTTATTCGTGAAAAAGTTACTACGGTGGACTTGGGATGTTTTGCAATTCAGGTCTTCATTGGCGTTTTATTCATCTTAACGAGTCACTGATGACGCACACGTAGGTTGTTTAAACATTGCAATTTTCAATGAACGATAGGGGCAGTGCTCGAAGTTTGGGTCGGGCACGAGGAGGCACACCATACTATTACCTTTTTCATTTTGGATTTTGCGTAGCCTTATCTTTTTACTAATGGGAGCTTATTGCCTTTACTTTCAATAGGCAATCGCCGCCACTAGGTGCAAGCGTACCTTACCTTTTTAACCGCTTCGAGCCTGGACAATGGTGTTCAGGTACCAGACATTTGGGGGAAAGAAACTGAAAATAAAATATCACAATTCCTAAAAAGTCGGGCATTTCCGAGACCGCGAATTCCTGACAAACTCCTGTCCCGAAAAATTATCGACTTTTCCAAAGTTTTTATCTTCCCAAGCTAGCCCCATCTCAACTGAAAAAAATATTCTTCACGCAAAGGATAGACTATAGATTTTTATGTTGTAGAAGCAAATGGAAAGCAGGGCGAAATGCTTAGCTTATATAAAATATTTGGCTGGTGAGCAAAAGGAATATGAATAGTTCTTCAATTCCTCGCTCTTCTCACTTTTAGTACTCGTCCCGCGAATCGGGTTAGTATATAAATACTAAACTAAAGTCGCCATGACGTAAGAACCGGTGTACAATCACGGACAAGTAGCACCAATACATCCCTATTTAAAAAAAATGTGGACTGCTGACATGTGTAGACGCGAGGGCGGAGTTTAAATTTGAATTTTGAATTTTTGAATTTTTATTACTCCAATAACCAATATACATTGGTGTCTGGAGAGTTCAGACACTAACAATTGTATTATACGATATTTATATTTTATGAGCACAGTCAAAATAACGTATTGTAATGTACACAATAACATTCGTGATTTGGACAATAATTCTTGCTATATAGATTTGTGAACAAATCTATACATAATTCATAATACATAATAATAGTACACAATATATAATAGGTTTACAAAATACATAATAATAATCACTAATATATGGAATTGCACGATATTAAAATGATGTACAGTATATAATAGACAATAAGTTTTTAACCTAGAAAAATAAAATTTGTAATATAGATGTAATAAAACAATGAAATTGTGAAATAGGTTGCTGTGGTATTTTATGATAAGAATTCTTTGACATCGTAATATGCCTTATCCAGCAAATGTTCCTTTAGCTGTTTCTTGAATCTATTTATGTTTTCTTCATTTCTTATATGTGTTGGCAGCTGATTGTATATTTTGACACCCATATGACTAGGCCCTTCTTGAACGAGGGTTAGTCTGGTAAAATATTGAAATTTTTCCTCTTTTTTTCTAGTACCATATTTATGTTTTCTTATAAGTGTATCGTTGTTTATTTTTGTATATAAAGCTATTTCATAAAGATATAAAGAAGGAAGAGTCAGTATTCTGTATTGTTTAAAGAGTTCTTGGCAAGAAGTTCTTCTGCTAACTCCGGCGATGATTCGCAGTGCCTGCTTTTGTTTAGAGAATATTGATGCTGTTGTAGATGCGTTGCCCCAAAATATGATACCATAACTTATTATTGGATAAATAAGTCCATAATAAACCTGTATTAATGCGTTTCTACTTAATGTCTCTTTTAGTATTCTTAGAGCAAACAATTTAGAATTAAGTTTGTTTTTTACCTGGGCTATGTGGCTGCTCCATTTAAGATTTTCGTGTATTTTTATTCCTAAAAACGTTGTTTCGGTGTTTATGTTTACATTTAAGAAAGCTGCGTGATTTTTAATATCTTTTATTACAGTATTTTGTTTTGTATGGAAGAGTATGTATTGTGTTTTTGTGTCATTTAGTATCAGACTGTTACTGTCGAACCAAGTTTTAGTTTGTTCTAATATTCTACTAATATTTGCGCGTAAGTCATTTATATCCTTTCCTTTAACAATGATACTCGTGTCATCAGCATATAGAATTACCTGACCTTGTGTTATGTAGGTAGGAAGATCATTTATGTACAGTAAAAATAATAAGGGTCCTAAAATCGATCCCTGTGGAACCCCATGTTGGATTGTCATTTGTTTTGAAATATGCTTTGTCTCTTTCCCTTCTGTATTGTGCGTGACTTCAACTGCTTGTTTTCTGTTTGTTAGGTAGGATTGGAGCAACTGTAATGCCTTTCCTCTAATCCCATAGTGTTCCAGTTTTTTCAACAGTATTTGGTGATTTACAAGATCAAAGGTCTTACTAAGGTCATAGAATATACCAAAAACTAATTCCTTTTCATTCACAGCCCGTAGAATATAGTCAATGAAGGTGTAAGTTGCAGTTGTTGTGCTTCTCTGGGGAAGAAATCCATGTTGTTCGTTGCAAAATACGTTATGTTTTGTTAGAAATCCTATTAATCTTTTTTTTTATTAGTTTTTCGAGAATCTTACCAAATATAGGAAGTAAAGATATAGGTCTGTAGTTTTGTACAATCGATTTATCTCCTTTTTTTGTAAATTGGTACTATTTTTGCTACTTTCAATTGGGACGGGAAGGTACCATTGCTCAGGCATTCATTGTATAGGTAAGTTAGAATAGGTGTCAGGTATATGTTATTTTGTTTGATTATTTTCACTGGGAATTCATTACTTATTGATTTAGTTTCTTTGAGACTTTGAATTTCGTTAAACACTTCACTTTCGGTTATAGGCATAATATATATAGTGTTCGAATTCCGCGGTTTAGATGTTTGTAGTATTTGTAAGGCCGATACGTTGCTGTTCAGTGTCTTTATTAAAGTTTCTGCAACTTCTGTAAAGTATTTGTTTAAGGTTTCGCTTACTTGTCGCGGGTCTTTTATTATTGTTCCATTTATATTTAAGTTTATGTTAGGGTGTGTTCTTTTGTCTTTAATTTGGGCATTTTCTTTTACAACATTCCAGATCATCCGTGTTTTGTTGTTACTTCGCATGATTTTATTTGTGTAGTAGTTACATTTAGCTTTTTTTATTTGCTTTTTATAACATGCTAAAAAACGTTTCTTATGTATTTCATCAACATTTGATTGTTGAATTTCACTTAAAATCTGTCTTTTAATTCTACTAAGATTTTTTATATCCCTTGTTACCCAACCTTTCTTCCATTTATTTTTAGTTTTTATTGTCATTTTAGTAAAGCACGCGTAGAATGTCTGTTGTAGAATACTGTAGAAATTATTAAACTTCTCGTTTACTGTGTTTTTGTCATATACATCGCTCCACGATTCTTTGGACAATCTAGTTGTAAATTTTTGTTTATTTTCTTCATTATAATTTCTGAATTCCTGGATTGTGTGTGTGTCTACAATAGTTTGGTTTGTTTGTATAGATATTACTTGGCTTGTGTGATCTGATAATCCGTTTATAATATCATATGAAACGTTGTCTTGGGTGTTTGTGAATATGTTATCAATTGCTGTTTTCGAGTGTGCTGTTATTCTGGTAGGTTTATTTATAATATAGTCCATGTTATATGTGTTTAATAGTGATCGTGTGCGCTCTTTGTGCGTATCTTCAATGAGAAAATCAATATTAAAATCTCCACAAATCAACACTTTTTTCTTATAAACGTGTCTGATGCTATCAAGAAAATCTTTAATACTTTCCAAAAAAATGTCAAAGGAACCTTGCTGGCTACGGTATATTGCGGCAATAACTAGGTTAAAGTTTTCCAAGGTTATTGCAGAACATTCAAAACTGAATTCTTTGTTACTTATCTCTATCTTCTTAGTATATGGTATTAGATTTTCTTTAACTAGAATTAATGATCCCCCTCTGATGTGTTGTTCCCTGCAGAAATAACTAACAGTCTGAAAGTTTTTTAGTTTTATTTGTTTAATGTTT
>JAGDQP010002521.1:0-16005 GCA_022664845.1 Lepisma saccharinum
TACTTTTTACTACACCAGATATTTTGCCGCTTCTCACCGCCACTTCCCTGTGCTTTTTCATTTCTATTATGTGACCAATTCTTTGGCGAAATGTCGCCACCTTTCTGTTTGTGTGTCTGCAAGAAGTTCGTACTCCTGTCTCCATTTGCAGTAATGTGAGTAACATGTTTTTCTACCTCATTTTATCATTTATCTAGGTAAACTTCAAGCAATTTAATATAGTACGGTAACAACAAAGAAAAATGAAAGTGACTAAGTACCTTCTTTCTCTGCCTTCCTTGATTCGCTCGATTTTCATTATAACGACCTCGGCAATTTAAAGCTTCACCAGCTTGTTTTAATCCCTGGTTTACTCAGATCTCCGAAACATTGGAAGAACGTTTTGCGATAACTAAACCACTGATGTTTTTAAAGAACGTAAATTTCGCCTGAAAAACTTCTGTTCGAAAATGAAACACATACAGTATCTCTTTATTAGTGACAATATAGCCATTGGATTGGAGACATGAACGTCCAAAGTTCAATTTACAGGTTTCACTGTAGTCAAGCCCTGCTATGAAAAACGTGGTGTAGGGCTATTCTAAAACAAAGAAAACGTGGGTTTTGTAATCATATAGTTGCGGGTATGTTAATGGAAGTAATTTGTACTGTGTAATGTATGTATTTAGTTCAGTTTTGTGTAATATTGAATAAATCGGTTCCACAGAATTGCTAATTTTTCTACCACATGACAGTTCAGTACCTCAAAGGTAACTTACTAAGGTCCAGTTCTACAATCGACCACTAAACTTCTAGTCAGCGCTACGTTGAGGCCAGCTCTCATTTTGCGTACTCTCATTGGCCAAAATCAGAGTTAGCCTCAACTTAGCGCTGACTAGAAGATTAGCAGTCGATTGTAGAACTGACCCTAACTGTTAGAGTGGGCAGGATCCTTTTGCTTAGTACTCGATAAGGTATTTACAGCTGTCTGGAAAGCCTGGAAAAGTCAGAGAATTTTATGATTTATGAGTGTTCTGATGTTCCTGTCCGTGGAACGGAGCAGAGAAGGGTATTGCACATACTTGCAAGAATTAGTGTTCAAGCTGCTGTGTTGGTCACAACTTACTTTTCACCTAACCAAAGCTATTTCATACGTTGACCCCCAGCTGTTGCATGTAGATGATAAACTTAAAATCGTATAATCTGAAGAAATGCAATTTTAGTTCGAAAAGCCGGGAAAACGTTATGGAATGTTTTTGTTACTGCTCGCTGGACACCGTGGGTTTGGTTTCGTTACACTCCAGTAAAATTTGAGGTGGATGCAACTTCGTTGTCAATTCTCACCATTCATCACTCTTTCATTCCTGACAAATTAGGTTATATTAGTACATTGATAATTTTCGCGAAATCTATTCTGCTTAAAACAGATTTTTGTAAGTTTTACCTGTACTACACAAAGTTCAGTGCGGCATAAGCCGTAAGTACATTAACTCCATAATTATGTTATCCTTGTTATAGTGTTTTTGTGTTTACATACTTCCCTTGAAGGCTTATACAGTTTCGTTATAATCTTATGCCGTCTTAGGTTTGTGCTTCTTTATTTACTATGGATGTTTTACACACAAAGGTGTTCCATAATAGCTCGAAGCAAGGAGCTATGGCGAAACACTGCCATTTGTTTTATCACATCATTCTATTCGTTGTCGGATCCCCCAAAAGTTTTCGCTTTTTAATTTCACTTTGTCCGTCTGTTTATAAACACAGACTAGCACCTCAACTAAAGTGAGTAGAGAGAAGGTGATTTCTGGTCTGAGTGTAAGTGACCTCGGTTTATCAAATCCGTTTTTAATTTGGTTACTGTGACTGGCAGGTTCTTAACGGTGTAGATCACCCCCGCCATCTTGGTATGGATTGATTTATATGGGAATCGTTTTACTCGGTCTCTCAGAAGTAGAATATTGAAGTTCCGCTAACAAATAACTTACCGGGACTGGCAAAGAATTAATTGAATTTCTAACTTCTTACAAAGTCGAATAATCTCCGAAAAGGTCCTGAGAAAGAAAGGAGAGGATCGCTACATTTGGACGAGGGAGATTGCTCAATTGCGAAAGGAAGTAAATATGCTGTAAGTGCTAATAAAAGTACGCTTTGTATACTGTATGGTCATCATTTTAACTTTGTCTGTTTTGGTTTACGTAAATGTATTTTGTTAGGAAGAAATTCTATTGTTAGTCTTCCTTTTTCCTTCTAATTCAGCCAGTCTCTACTTGCTTCCCTGATATAAGTATTTTGGATTAATTTGGATTTGTTTCTTGAGAAACTGTTTAAAAAGAACTGTGCGTAGATCGAGGGGACAGACCGCTTTAAAAAGTTCTTTTTGTGTAAATTGTTTTCAAAGTTATCATAATGACTAACTTTTATCAACCATTTTCAATTGTGCGTTTAGGTATGTTCTTAACATATGTATGGAAAAAAAAAATACATGCTCCTGGAAAAGTCCTGGATTTTAAATTGGATAAAAGCATGGAAACCATGATACGTGTTTCAGTACGTTGTCATCGGGTCCTCCTTAAGTTTGTCAGATAGCATATTTATGGGGCCAAATGGTCAAATCATCTCGAAAACTGGTTGCATGTCTGTTTGTTTTTGTCTGCATGTACAGGTGTTTGAAAAATGATTAAGTTTACTTTTAAATAAAGCCATTAGTTTACCATGTAGTGCATTACTAAACTACAGTATGCAAATCACTATGTTTTCGGTTTAACCGAATTACCCTTAGTCCCATCAAATTCGGTTAAACGACATTTTAGTGTAGTTAGGCTTACTCTAGACAGTGAATTCTGACAAGTACATCGAAAGCTTTGAGTGAGTCAATTTCGAACTATTTTCGTGACATTCGAAAGTATACTACGGTATTTTGACGGGTCTAGTAGGATGCATTCTGCTATGGACCATTCATTAACACAAACCATTGAACACTTCTTTTCTTGAGACATCGCAGAATGGGTCCGGACCGTCCTAGGCCTTCGTTGCACCAAGAGAACAAATCGGGTGTTGTTCCAAGATGATGACTTACTAATGCAGTTGGCTGTACCGATGGGAAGACGTCCTGAATTATCTGTGAGAAATATCTCATAGCACGTTTGGGTGACCTGCAAATCGAGAAAGTACTCCAGTTGACATTTCAGGACGTCTTTCCGGAACGGAAGGGTTTCAAACATTAAATGTATTTCTTAGTCACGGTTTTTAAGTATTGTTAAGACTGACTTATGTGAATAAAATCATTGTTATATTGTAATCATGACAAACGAAGAATTATTGTAGGGCAAAATTAACTCTAACCATTTTTATTGACAGTAATAATAGTAGATACAATCTTAAAGATACTACAGACGTAATCCTCGGCATGGTGTAATGGTACACTATTTCATCTGTATTACTTTGGTAATTTCAGTCATAATTACTTACAGAATTACAACAAAGGGAACATTCCTTGTCAATTCATCCAGGGTATGTAACCCACAGTGTCAGATTTAGGTAAAATATGGTATGAAGCATAGTGGAAAAGTTTGAATTATTATTACAGTGTTAAGTAATTTATCAATAACAGTGGTTTAAAAAAAAATGTATGAAAAGTGTATAATGTTCACTCGATGCGCCTGGTTGTTCTACCATGCTATAGAAGCATCTGCACAGCTCCAAAACGAAAGAAGACGATACGTTCACACTTTCTACAGTGTTTTGGCTTAGCATGAGGCATTCCCATATACTTTTATGGAAGGGTCTCTAATATATTACATGCAGTAAAAATTGTTGAAGTTCGCTGTCTCTTTTCACACTTTCCGTATATAGGTAACTTCAGAAAGGACTAACATGACATATACATTTTTTGGAAAGATGAAAAGTACTACAAACACAGCAAAAATTGAGATATGTTTTTATCCTCTTTAGAAATAATAATTAGTCTATAAAACAGCCTTAATGTTCTATGACACAGGGTATTTCAAAAGTCCCAGTACAGTCTGGTAGCTCACAATGAAGCATCGTAGTGCACAAACGTGCAATGGTAGGTAAGGAGTACATTTTAAAGTACATGATCAACGCAGTTGCCATCTTGAAATCCACCATATTATATGGAAGTCAGATGTTACCAATGGCAAGTGGGTCGTGTAGCTTACCAAACAACGCGAGAATGTTCCAGGTGGGCCGCGGTGGCACAATGGGTAGAGCGCTCACCTCTGGCACTTGGGGTCGTCTTTTCAAACCCTCCTCGTCTCATGTGAACTTTGTGGTGGACAAACACCGTGTACGTGGGTTTTCTCGGGATTCTGCCGTTTCCTCCCACTTTCTTCATTCCACCAGTCATCGTTCATCCGGCCTGAGCCAAAGTTGTCTTAAAGGCCGTAAATATTAAATTCAAATTCATTCCAGGTGTCAGGTTTAATCTACCTGTTTACGGTGTCTGAGTTAAAGGGCGCTGCTGGATAAATTAACATAAACTGCACTGCAAACTATCAGTGAATGTAATTCCGACACCCTAACACGTACGTCAAATCTAATACCTGGTATGACTTTCTGGGAACATTCTCGTGTTTGATAAGTCACTTGGCCCAGTTGCTATTTGAAAACAAGTCTTCCACCCAATATGTGGCGGATTTCAAGATGGCGATGAATATGTACTCCAACATGTAGTCCATTTACACCAGTTCACATATGTGTACTGCGATTTTCTTGGTTTGTGAGCTACCAGGACTGTGTCATAGAACTTTATGGCTAACATGAGGAGTTTATTTATACTCTTGTTGGATATATATGCAAAATGCTCATTATTTTTAAGGTAGTTGGTAGGGTACATTTTCCTCGTGCACTGGATGATTTGACATTGCCCAAAGCCGTATTCAGTATTTTTTGTTTAAAAGCAATGTAAAGCCAAGATCTTCGACAACAGATGGCAGCACTACCTTCGTATATGCTGCTCCTACAAATTCAAGTCTAGAGAGTTCAAACTTTCAGGGAAGAAAGTTCATAACTAATTCAAGAGTTCTATCCGTGCCGATGTTTCATTTTCTTTCTTGTTCATTGTTGAAATGAAATGATTTCAACAACGAACAAGAAAGAAAATGAAAAATCGGCACGGATTGAACTCTAGGCTTGAATTTGTATTAGCAGCATTGAAATTTCGTACAACGATAAAAATACGTTATACGGAGATAGAGCTGCCATCTTTTGTTGGAGATCTGGCTTTACATTGTCCTTAATGATTGCCCCATAATTGAAAATAATAGTTCAGTTATAAATGTTTTTCTTCAATTAATATATGGTTTCATATTTTGAATTTTTCTAAACCATGTAGAAAATGTATTGTTAATGCTATTTCGTTTCGACAAAGCTTGGGTTTCTAATATTTTTGAAATAAAAATAGCTTGTCAGATATGACATAAGATTACGTCGTCAAGTATTTGAAATATGTGAAATCGAATCGGTAGGTAAAAGATTGAAATAAAAAATAATTTATTGTGATAAAATTAACATAAACTGTATACCCTTTTTTACTTATTGAAATGATAGGCCCTACTTTTTTTTCTGGATATTTAGAACGTTCTTCTGATCCTTGTGTACTGCTCAGACAATTTCCAGCTATTGTATTTTTTCTTGTAAAATTAAAAAAAGTTGATTAATTATTTTCACCTTCCAACTGACGAAAAAAAAAATGTCTGCACGGTTTGCAAGTGGTGAGACGTAAGTATGGAAAGATTGACCAGAAAAATGCTGTAAAGACCTTCAAGTTGAAAATTTATTGATAACGAACCGGATTTGTTCCTTCTCCCACTTGACAGAAATTTCGCTTTAGGAATATACAAAACTGCTTTTTTTCTTCGTAACAGTGATAGCAGTAGTTGCTATATGCAAATATCTTTGAACAATAGCAGTTTAGAAAAGCAGATATGCGAGATTTTTATTCCTAACAGTGGAAAAGCACTATTTTAGATTGATGTATTTACCTGTAGCCTGTTATGTGTGCGGTAGAGTGATGGACGAAGATTAAAACTTGGTAGATCATATTATAACTGTCGGTAAACTATTGTTTGTGAATATCAGAACTTGAACTAATTTGTGGAGAGGGAACAGTATAACATGAAAATATAATTAAATCAGGGACGCATAAAGCGGTGAGCGGCGTAATTTAGTTTTATGCTGAAGTAGTGTAATGTTTTAGACGTGAGTATATATATATATATATATACAATATGCATTTCATGCCCAGACATACCCCGTGGACCCCTTCCGAAACGAACTTATAGATACGTGTCTAACTTAAATGTAACAGGGGAGTGGGTAGACTCGCATCTAAGGGAACGCAAAATGACGGAATTTGCCCCTATGCAAACCTTCTGGGAGTATTTGGGGTGCGCCATTTCGATATAAATGTGCTAGTTTTTGGCGGGCGGCAGAGGTTCAAAATAAATGATAGTGCCCAGCTCGCGCGCAGTATTTCGTAAATCCAGTAGGTGTTCACCTCTTTATCAGTTTGCTAGAATTTTGTTTTTTGGATGTTTTCAACCATGCAAAATAAATATAAATCTGGCCCAGTACAATGATTCTGCCAAGGTTTTCAGAAGCAAAAATTAGGAGGGTATATGTAGGATTTTAGGTTTTCTATTTGTTTTTACCGTAAAGGAATTAATGGTGGAAGGGTGTTGAAAAACAGCAGTTAAGCTAGTAGTTGCTATTTTGCATCGGTCGTGGCAGCAATGGCGTTTTAATCGAAGTAGCAGTGAAACAAGTAAACAGAGAAAACAAAATACATGATAACAAGCCGAAACACAGGGAATAACGGAAATAGGTACATAACAATTAAGAATGAGAACATAGAGAAAGTAAACAAATTTAAATACTTGGGAGCATAGGTAACAAGCAAAAACGAGGTACCGGAAGAAATAAAAAGTCGGTTAGTATCGGGGAACACATGTTTCTATTCAGTGCAGAAACTCCTAACCTCGCGATTAATATCAAGAAAGTTGAAATTGAAAATATACAGAACGGTTATTCTACCGGTAATGCTTTACGGCTGCGAAAGTTGGAGTACGACTCTAGCAGATGAACATAAATTATAAGTGTTTGTAAATAAGGTCTTGAGAAAGATATATGGACGAGATGACTGAAGAATAGAGGAGACTGCATAATGAAGAACTTCACGGACTGTACGATGACTAAGATGGGCAGACCATGTAGCTCGGATGGGAGAAAAACGAAGATTATATTCCATCTTGATTGGAAAGCCAGAGGGAAAGAGACCGTTGGGAAAACCGAGACGTCGTTGGGAGGACAACGTTAAAAGGGATCTTCGAGAAGTAGGTGTTAATGATGAAAACTGGCTTGATCTTGCCCTTGATAGATCCTGATGACGAACGTTTGTTACTACAGCGATGAACTTGCGAGTTCCATAAGCCATAGAGTAAGTAAGTAGTGAAAAAATAGTTGTTACGCTATGTTGACCATCTCCATTTCGCCTGTTTTTCAAGGTTTTACTTCGTTTATGGATTGTATACATGCGCGATCTCTTCCAGATACGAAATTCAACATAAACTAGATTTTCTTTTCTTTTTTTGCGTTCTTCCAACTGCCGATTCAATTGATAACTAAAAAGTTAGGACAAGAGTCATAACAGTGAAACTTGTCCACGCTAAACTGTAATTGAACCAACATTTGTTGTAATCTACCTGTGATAGATGACGTTAGTTTCCGCGAATATATTACGCTGCCAAACTCTAAAGCCTAAAATTGCAAAGTGATGCGTTTCTGCTCAACTCTGTATGTAAATAATATGTTTTATAGTGTTAAAGGTAGAAACTAATATAATTTTTGTTTTTCCTTTTCAGATAAGTGCTGTGTCCCATCGTGAATTAAAACAATATCTATATCGACTGTGTGTGGGGGAACGAAATGCAGTCCCAGGTTCACTACTTACATGCCATGAAAGGCAAGGTGATTGAGATGCACCCTCCGTTCAAGGCAGTGGTGTCATTCCAATACAAAGACAAGCTAGAACGAGCCTTGTTAAAAGCTGAGAAAATAGTGATTGATGGAAAGTACGTACCGGAAGGCAAGATGATCTATGAGTACGTAAGTGAGGAGGATACAGTGAAGTTTGACTGTCACGGTTTTGACGAAACCAAAGCCGATCGATGCGGTTGGTTTATAACTAAAGCGTGGAAGCCCATCTTGGATAGTGGCCCAATATCGTATATCTCAGGAATCGTGAATTCGTCAGGAAAAGTGACCGACTTGTCTCACCGCCATGGTGTAATAACATACACAGATGCCAATTTTTGTGAACATAACGTCCTTTTTCAAGCCAGTAAATATTTTAACTTTGGCAAGCGACTGAATACGAAGCAGAAACTGGAGAATTTCTTGACGTTGGAGGAGACTGTGCAGTTCGATGCGATTCCGTGTGATCCTCGTGAAAATGATACGAATTGCGAGTGGTTTGCGACCATGGCTTGGAAAGGCAAGAAGCCAGCCATTGATTATGACGATGAGAGTAACTTAAAGGATTTAAGGTTGGACAATCATCTGAATGTGATTCGGCAGATCGCTTTGAATCCGCGCTCAGTGTTTATTCGTGGACAAGGTCAAGTGATGTCGATATTGAATGAAGAATATGGAATAGCCTTAGGTGCTGTAAAGAGGAATCACTGGCAAACCATATTGTTCCACAGAAGTTCCTGTTTTTTGTTCAGATTGAATCTATCAACTTTTAACCTCACTAATATATTTAAGGAAGGTAAGTTCACTTTATATTATCATCAGTCTAATATGTTCTTTGTACTTCATGGCGGGGAAGTAGAGTGTATCTTTTCATTACAGAGTACCAATATTAATAATCAACCTCTGTTTTCTGCGTACTCTAGATCGAGAATTGATTCCAGTGAGTGAAGAAAGGAAAGATCAGACGGAATGGGAATATTGACCAAACGGTTGCTATCCATAAATGTTATTAACATCTTTCCCAAGAAAACTTGTGTAAGGTAGATCTTGAAATTAACACAAAATAATTGACAGTCGCCGTGACAGTGACTCGTACTCAGAGTTTCTCCCAGTTTCCGGTCAGGTATGCTATCCATAACACCGCCGGAAACAGGGTTCGAGTTCCGGTCACGGCGGCTTTCAATGTTTCTCTCTTAATTGCATCCATGTCAGTTCTTGGAAATTACTTTCTAGTCTCTTATCTCAGGTACTGTCCAAGTTTCGTGTTTTAAACTGTCAATAGAGGAGGCAGATCAGAACGTAAGTGAGGTAAAATTCAGAGGGTGATGCTGTATGGGGAAAAAAAATGCTTTTACGTACGAGCAATGTGATTGGTCAGTTCGGAGTGACATTATGACTACGTCAAAATATCCTGTATATAAAAATAAGAATATTAAGGCTTGGTTGCATTAGCCAGACTTACCCAAAGTAACCTGTCCAATAGTTAAGGCTATTTCCTTAGTATGGAAGCGCAGAACTCTAAGGCGAAGAGGATGTCTACAAGAACCATGAAATAACTGTATCTAGTACCTAAAAAAAAGTACATCTGTTAAGTTACAATGTATCTCAGAATTAATAGGAGAGAGATCGGTAGGTGATTGTTCACATCAGAACAAAAAAAAAGTTCCCTTAAAGAAATTTCTAATTCTGCTTAGTTAGGCGCTCAAAGTTAGGCATTGTTACAAATAAAGTTATATCTCGACAAGTAAGGACGTAAGCGATATCGACTTAGGAAAACATTATCGGAGTAGTATCCAACACATCTATTTGAGCAAAGTTTGTTTGAAAAATTCAACTTAGAGAGGATATGTGTGTTTGCCGTACTAAACCATATTAATTCCTTGATAATTAAATTCTTACATTGCGAGTTGGTAGAGCGCTCATCTCTGGTACGAGGGGTCGTTGGATCGATCCCTGCTCAAATAGGAAGGTAATGCTGTGTGTATGGTGGACTACTGCTAGGATAGTGCATTTTGAGTTTTTGGAAAGTGGTAAGACCACCACAAAAGATGTTGACTCAGCACAGCTGCAAATGGTAGCTACCAAACTCGCCCAGAAACAGCCAGCACTCGTGAACAGAAAAGGGGTTCTGTACCACCAAGACAATGCGAAACCTCACACAGCAAGGATGACCCTGGAAGTGATCTCGTCACTTGGGTGGGAACTTTTGCTTCATCCTCCTTACTCCCCAGACGTCGCTCCACCCGATTATCATCTCTTTTTGGCCATGGACAATTACATACGCAATCGGCAGTTCAAAACTCGGGACGAAGTTGAAAACGCAGTGGCGCAGTTTTTTTTTTGAGTCGCAGGATACAAATTTCTACAAAAATGGCATATATGGACTTGCTCGTAGATGAGCGAAGGTTGTAGAAGCGGATGGAGGCTATTTTCCTGAATAAATATTGTGTAAACCCCTTGTGTGCACTTGTTTGCTTTTCTATGCTACAACGGCTCGAATTTATTTGGTCTGCTGGTACTATGACCGATTTTAATAAATTACAAATAAGAGAACAAAAACTCCCATAATCAGTCAAATCAGACATTGGTTTCAAGACTAGATATTTGCAAGAGATGACGGACGTTATCAGGTATTTCTTGCCTAGACATGTAGGACCACATCACAAACGAAATTTTTACCTTGACAGCTATTTGGGTGGAGCAAGGAATAGCAGTTTGCACATATGTGATGTAAATAAGAAATTACCTGGTGAGAATCAATCGTAGTTTCGATACCGGGACTGAGGATAACCAACATTTTCGGAAACCACATAAGCGTACAAGAAAGAATATGCTAACGTAACAAAACACACATATTTTTTGGAATCAACACAGTAATAACGCAAAATAGTGTACATACGAAATACTGGATCGCTATTGTCACAAGAAACCCGTGAATAATACTTAACAATGTTCAAAATGACATCATACACACCCATATTAAGAGTTTGTGAATAAACGAAACGAAACAAAATAAATATTGCTGCTACAATAGTAATAGTAATAAAGATTTGTACCTATATAGATCTCTTATTAAAAAAATACATATTCGCGTGGGCCCATAAAAAGGTACATACAATTTTGATGAACACTTATCTTGCTGTCCTCTGAAGAAAGAGAATCCACGTAAATGATGACAAAGAAGGAGATCTCCACGGTCGAGTTTCCCAACTGTGATAACTGCACACGGCGAACACTTCTCCAAGACAAGATGAGAAAAGTAACGTGTTCTGTTTTGGGAAATCAACATGGCGTATTTCACCACAGAAGAGGAAAATACACTTAGCACAAACACTGAAGCAGTAAAGAAATATCAGCGGCACCCAAAATATAATTTAGGGTTCGTAAAACTGAGAACGTTTCACCATTTAAATCGTAGAACGAATTTTCTAACCATGAACTCGCAAAGAATAATAATGTTCACGGTAAAACTAAGGCTTTGTTAGCATGTACGAAGATGTAGGCGTAATGGCGTAACACAACATGTAGGCCTATAGTGCTAATATGTAAAATGATGAATACACAAATTAGCCAGGTTTTAGTATGAGTTTCGAATTTTAGATATTTGGTGAGTATTTACTTTGTCAGCACCAAAATCGAAAAGTATTTAAGGGCTTTGGCCTCCTCGACAATCTGCCTCCATTCTTTTCTATTTCTCATTTTATCTCTCGTTCCCTTCACTTTCATGGTCCTCAGGTCCTTCGTTACATCAACCATCCATCTTAATCTAGGCCGTCCTTTTCTTCTCCCCATGAACAGTCTTCCTTTGCAAACTTCCTTTGACATTGCTGTGTCCGCCATTCTTTCCACCTGGCCTATCCACTGTATTCTCTGTACTTTTATGAATCTAATTACGTTTTCCTTTCTGATTATGGAACCAAGCTCGTCGTTGCACCTTATTCTCCATCCTTCCCTCTTCCTTTACTGGTCCAAATATCCTTCTTAGCACCTTCCGTTCAAATGTCCTTAGATTCTCCTCTTCTTTTGTTGTTAGTACCCAGGTGTCTGCACCATATGTTACCACTGGTCTAACTAGTGTTTCGTAGGTCAATACTTCCGCTGTTTTTGATATTAATTTACTTTTGAATAACTTCATATTGGCATAATATGCTCTATTTCCGTACTGTATTCTATCTTGTATGCAGGTACTTATTCCATTGCTTCTGTCGATTATACTCCCTCGAATTTCTTGTCTCCGATGATCAGATTTGTGACCTTTGCAGTTCACGGTGATCCTATCTCCATATATTTTGTTTTTGATACATTTACCTCAAGACATACTGTTCTTGCTTTTGTTTCCAGTTCTTCATACGCCTGTACAACACAGATTAGAATTAGTTAATATTACGTAATATTACTTACTGAAGTTTGCTACACTCTCACAGAACAAAGACCAGGAAATGACCCGACTTTCTAGAGAGAGAGAAAAAAAAAGAATTGATAAACCTCAATAGACAAAAATTTTCTTCTTTCCAAAGATTAAAATTACGCAGTAAATGTGAAACAGAGAGATATATTAGTTCTCGAAGTTTTCTACCAAAGAACCATTACATATAAAGGAATACATTAGAAATTTAAATTTCAATCTTCTTTTTTTTTTATATCCAGAACCAAAAATAATTTTTAATTAAATCATATTGACCGCACATTATAATGAAAGATTTTCCATATCAGCATAGATAATTAGCCACAAAAAAAATATTAATATTGATAAAAACACATAACATTCATATAGTTGGACCAATTCAGCCAAAACTTCAGCTTTAAAATTTTCTCGTAAAAATGCATAAAGAAAGCCTAAGGTAAGGGACACATTTACGTCATTACTTGTCGAGATATAACATCATTTGTAACGATGCCACCGTGACAGATGGGGTAGCTCCGAAACAAAACAGGTTTCGAAATTTCTTGAAAGGAACTTTTGTTCTTTTAATGTGAATAATCACCTTCCGAAGTTTTGTTCTATTATTTCAGGGACACCTACTCTACGTACACGCAGATTCATAGAAAATGGCCGATTGCGAATTTTCAAACTCCTAAAACTGCTTGATCTGGCAACGTCGAGCTTAACACACATGTGGAACATATTCATATTAAATCTATATCGTATATAGGCTCGGCATTCGCATATCGTACTTGAAAATATATTCTAAATATGTAAATCTGAGTGAGTGTACATTGACTAATGTCTAATACCTGTACAATTTAAAATCAGTACCTTATTTTCTGTACGTTGGTATAAACTACGTGAATCAACGCCGTCAAGAATTATCGGGAATTGAAATACAATCTGTGAAGTATATGACTCGAGTTGTGTACTGTAACTAGAAATCTAACTTAAGACGATTCAAGGAAACACCTAGCCATTCTTTCACTTGTTACATAGTTAGTCTTATTTGAATCGTAAACGAACCGTACGTTCGATTGAGAGTGTTCTCGTTCCAGAAAGTAAGATAACAAAAAAAGGGGAGGTATATAAAAGTTAAAAAAAATTAAAAAAACATGACATAGCAACTGTATAATTTCTTACAATTTTTCTCTCTTGCGCCTGTGTCTTACATGTATAAAGTCCATGACTGTCCTGCAAAACGCATCAGTTACGAAATATAAATAGGTAAAAATGTTGAGGTATTTCAACGGAGACGTCAAGCAACACAAGTAATATTTTAGGAAAGAACGTACTTCGTTTTCCCCATGTCTCCCTTTATTAATCAAAATGTATTTGTAATTTTTTTTTATTATTATTATTATTTCACTATCTCTTTTTGCTTTCATTTTGTGACGTGTAATCTGTTACTTTTCACGTTTGCTGTGGTTCATAAGGAAACGAAGCGCCGATAAATCATTCCTTGCTAAATGTAACCTTGTAATGGATAACTTGAGAAACTTCGTCGTGTAAACTTGACTGGTAAGTCTGTCGAGTTCGTGTTTTGTATTCAGTCCTGATATTGGTTGCCAGCAGCTCTTCACACTTTTCACTCTTTAGCACAGAGTAGGCGCTAGAGTTGCTATCCTTCATTATGTGGTTTAATCTGTCTACCCTGTAGCGTTCCTTCGAGGATCGTCGTATTAACCCATAGTTTCTCAACAAGTGCTTGATCCAAATGTCTATTCCCTTTTGTAACAGTTTCCGCAAGCAAGCTTTTCCTCTTCAATCTAAGCAGCACTTCATTAGACCTCTGTCCACTCAGGGAATTTTCAACATTCTACGGTAGCATTACAGTTTACACGCCGTTATCCTTTTCTCTGTTTTCCCTGGTATCCAGATCTCATCTTAAATAGATGATTGCACTCGACACAAAAGTCTTGACCAGCTGCTTCGATGTTTTTCAGTGCAGTTGAGTGAAGTGAGTCTTTTGCTTGGTCAATGTGGCTTATGACGTCTATTTTTGACCTTCCGTCCAATATTAACCTGCTTCCGAGATACGGGAAGGAGTGTCTTGTCGCTCTACACCAATCAGGCTATGTCCAGTAACCTGTCAGGTTATATGATGTAAATTCCTGTATCTTCCCCCTTATGCGGAGGAGGAGGGGAGGATATCTGCATGTCTGGCAGCGCCATTGGGCACCTGACTTTCGAACATAGTATTTCAAATGTTGTCTTGTGTTTGTTCTTACATTTACTTAGACCTTTAGAGCACCTAAATCTTAATATCTAAGACTGTTATGGAAAAGAAATAACATGTTAAGCGTTCAATAATGTGCCTTTATTAAGTTTTGACGTATGTGTAAATACAGTTATGGTAATATTGTTTCATATTTCTTTTCGTCCCCCCACCCCCCCTCGCCCTTAATATCCATAAGTAAGTTTTCCAGTCCGGTTTCGTTTATCACCTCGTAATCAAGGAAACTCCAGCTTCAGTCCCTGGTGAAGTTCCAAGAGGTGTGGAGTTCTCTTAAAAGGAACTGTCTCGTCCTTAGAATGTTATCGTCATCGTATGGAGAGCAATGGGAAACCACGATTGGTTTATCTTGCTCAGAAACTTTCGGATTACAAACCTTCCTCTGGGCAGATCACTTAAGTATCATCTAAAAACGAAATACACCTATATTTTTCCCAATTCCGAGCCTGTAACCTAGATGAAATCAATAGATCTCTGCTCGATTCTAGAGCTTGTGTTAGTTTTTTTTTGCTATCTATGATAATGGTAGAGCTAAGTGATATCACTGTTATAGTAGAAATAATTTCATATTGCAGGAGACAGAATACGATTCATCGCTGCAGGGGCACCAGATAAGTTTCCTACAAAGTGGGTTGCTTCGCAGATATCGGTATATGTTGAGAATGATGATGAATACCTTGATTATATAGTATAGAGCGCATGCTGATTTGAACCAATCAGGTAAGCACACTACATATAAAAATTTAAACATGCAAGTAAGCGATGTAAAATTTAATGTGTAAATGGTTGACATTTACAAAGTTTAGTTCAGTTTACTTCTAATGTTACAAGGTAGTCGCGTAAAGCAAGTCCGCACCTGACCCATTCCATTATTCAGGCAGTTCAAGAAAAAAATTGTACCGGTCAGGTCATGGATTTTGGTAATTATTTTTCTATGAGTTCCTTATGGAAAATTAAGAGACCCGTATTTTTTTGTTTTCCCGAAAAAAAAATTTCTCAAGTTCATTGTCGGTTGTTACTGAAGACCAAAAAGTGGTATTCTGTACTACTTTTGACAAAGCATATCTCAGCAACAAATCAACATAAAGAAGTGATTCTTTTTTTGTGTAATAGATACTTGTGTGTAGTTCGTGATGTCAGAAGATTACTCCCATGCCATGTTTACAGGGTGTCCAAAAATTGTGAAAACTTTGAAAAATTTTCGAAAATTACACGATTTCGGATTTTTTTCTCTCCTTTCCGTAACAAAATATATACTTATTGTTTACAACTTTGAGTAGGCATGTCTAGGCTCTTTAACGAAAAAATACTATAAAGAAGTTGTCACTGTTATTTTGGCAGTAACAACAACGAAAAGTTGGTCGTTTTCGCA
>JAGDQP010002521.1:21005-103732 GCA_022664845.1 Lepisma saccharinum
TGCGAAAACGACCAACTTTTCGTTGTTGTTACTGCCAAAATAACAGTCACAACTTCTTTATAGTATTTTTTCGTTAAAGAGCCTAGACATGCCTACTCAAAGTTGTAAACAATAAGTATATATTTTGTTACGGAAAGGAGAGAAAAAATCCGAAATCGTGTAATTTTCGAAAAAAAATTCAAAGTTTCCACAATTTTTGGACGCCCTGTAAACATTACACGGGAGTAATCTTCTCACATCACGAACTACACACAAGTATCTATTACACAAAAAAAGAATTACTTCTTTATGTTGATTTGTTGCTGAGATATGCTTTGTCAAAAGTAGTACAGAATACCACTTTTTGGTCTTCAGTAATAACCGACAATGAACTTGAGGACGCAATATCTCAGTAGAAAATTTTTTTTCGGGAAAACAAAAAAATACGGGTCTCTTAATTTTCCATAAGGAACTCATAGAAAAATAATTACCAAAATCCGTGACTTGACCGGTACGTGCCTGCCTGAATTGAGATGGAATGGGTCACCTGTTGAGCTGTCACTGTCAAGTGTCTTCAACTTGTTGTCCTTCCTGTTAAATAAGTAATCAAAGTGTGTATGGTCCGATAAATGACTTCGGGAAATGTAAGGTGGATGCACCAAGACTTCCTTCGTACAGAAGATAGTACTGATGCAGCGATTCATCTTGGCTAGTGCGAGGTGTACTACCCAAACATTGAGTAAAGGAGCGCTGTAGTATGTTCAGAAATTGCTTAACGAATGTCCATGACGGAATGTGTTCCGGTGGGTCTTCTCTTGTGACACAGGGGCTTGTGTAAGGAGTAGTTGCCAATTTGGGAAAGCCTCACATGTGCATAGTTTTCCACACATTTAAAGTTAATGTAAAGCAACGATGTCTAACAAAAGATGACCCCACTACCTCCATATAATCCTAACGCACGGAAAAAAGTTCATAACCAATTCAGTTCTATCCGTGGCGATTTTTTATTTTCTTTCTTGTTCATTGTTGAAAGAGCTTCATTTTTAAAGGTTTAGATATCCATAACAACAAACACGCGGTTTCAACAATGAAGAAAACCGGAGATAAAAAATAGACATTAATCGAACTCTTGAATTGGTTATGAACTTTCTTCCCTGAAAGTTTAAACTCTCTAGACTTGAATTTGTAGGAGCAGCATTGAAATTTCGTGCAACGATGAAAATACATTAGACATATACGGAGGTAGTGCTGCCATCTTTCGTTGAAGATCATTGCTTTACATTAAACTTAACAAATAAGGGAAAGAACACTGCTTAAAAGTATCTGATACAAGAAACTGATACTCCAATAAAAAAAGCGTATGTAGTTACCAATACTTGACTTGGTTTCTCTCATGAACGTAAATATTGATACAAAAGAACTGTATCTAAAATTTCTATTAGTGATACAACTAATAAAAAGGAATAGACTTTGGAAATGAAATCGTGAATAATATAGTTTAATTCGATATCAAAGATAGATGAAACATAAAGACACATTGTGGGATGCTGCAGTTGTATTTATTTCGAAGCAGGGTTGGCTGGTTTAAATTTAAAAAAATAAAATAGAAGCAGAAATACCACAAATAGGGTGAATTTCATGGTGACGACGATTCCACATGTTAAACCATCTGCGTTCATTTTATATCATTTTCGCCTTGTAATCAAGGGGTCCCGGGTTCTATTCTCGATGGGGCCACAGAATTTCTTTAAAATGCAAACTGAGTAGTAGTTCGTATGTCGCTGTAAGCAGTAGGTCTTGTCCTTCATAACCTTGCTGTTACATAAGGACATTTAAGCCTAAACAAACGAAACGAACCCAAATTGTATCTTTCTGCTTGCCTGAGTGCCTGTTATTATTATTATTATTATTTATTGTTTAGTGTAGGGTTGCATTAAGCTATACAATTCTTTTACATAGGTAATAGTTACATATAGAAGAGCTTGTTGCCCTACAGTAACAAAAATTGTTTCATAGAGAAGACAAAGTTAACTTTGCTTAAATGTATTGAAAGAAGTTGGCAAAATTTATCGACTGCATCCAGTGACGTACGCAGGGGTTGGATCCTGGAGGTTCGGACCCCCCTCCAAAATTCCCATGTTTTTGTAAATCTAGTACAATTTTACGCGAAATTTTCGATATATTGTGTAAAATTTACACTCATACTGAATCTGGACCCTACCCGAATTCTTTGGACCCTCTCCTCCCCGAAATAAGTTTCTGGGTACGTACTTGACTGCATCCGTAGCTTATCACAGCAACATGAACTTGGATTGGACATCTACATACCAAATTTTTAATTTTAAAATTACAAATTAAATTTGTAATGTAATTTTAAAATCTCTGTAATTTGTAGTGTTTCTTTTGGCGTAATGCGTGCCCGGTTCGAGTCCAGGTAGAGGACAGTTTCTCTCGGATCCAAACCGACTAGTGGTTTGGATTAAACTTTAAGCTGTAGCTGTAGGTCCCGTCCTTCATAACCCGGCTCCTGCATCAGGACATTAAGGAGAAATAAACTTATTTCTATCCATATGTAATATAAATAAATAAAGCAAAGTATTGAAACCAAAAAGAACTGATTTAAACAAAATAAACCAGTTTTTTATTTTTTTTATTTTATTATTATTATTATTACATGGTTTTTGCCACCCGTGGTCTTGATTCTCACGGGCGGTCTTTGTGCTGGTTGTAGGCTAGGTTGGATTGTTCGGAAATATGTTAAAGGAATTCGTTGTTTGCACTCGAGAAGATTAGTTCCGAGATGTGTCCTTGTAGAGTTGGATGCTAGGAATGGATAATGGGTCGTGGGGGCGTAAATGTTCAAAACTGGTATACATTTACTAGAAGGTACGGGAGGCATTGAAGAATGTAACGTAATCTTAGTGTGTAAGAAAACCATAAGACATCTTTTAGAAACAGAAAAGGATTGTAAGGCTTAAAGGATGAAAATCTCGGATTCAGCTTGGGGAAGGGAGTAACTTGATCGGAGGTAACAGTGGAATTGTTCCGAATCAGGGGATTGGGTTCTGGGGCCTGAATGTGGATTACCGCTGGGAGTAATTTTAGAACTCGAATCACTTTGAGAAACTGGGGAAGTAACAATGTAATTGCCTCGAATATCATGTTTTTGAAAGGGTTGTGTTCTCAAGTTCGATTGTGGCTTATTACCAGTCGGATAATCTCAGGTTTTCCCAAGGGTTGGGTTGTTAGTTAATTGTTGATTATTACAGGGTGTCTGCAGGTCATGTAAAGCAAGTAAAGGTAATGAAATCATATCGTTGGTTATTTATGTCAAGAAGTCATGAAATTGAGTTTCAGGTCATGAATTTAATCAGATAAACCTTGTAATTTTTAGCTATTTTTAATGGTACATTTTTTCAAATGCGCAGAAAAAGTATTCTGACACATTTGAAACATGTTTGATGCTATGAACTTTTAATGTTACCGCAAAATGTATTAAGAAATATAGATATCCAGGGGAACTCGTATCTTGTGAGTTCAAGTGTAGCAATCCCGGGTATCCTAGTTGATCGCAACAATTCTTCCATATTTTTGTTGCATGCTAAAATCATGAAAAATTCTTAAATTTGGCTTCTGTGAATTCTATAAACAGTTCAGTGTAGAAGACTATAAGCGAGAGAAAAGGATTAATATAGGGCTAGACTAGGTCATTTTCCGAGAGGGAATAATCTGAAGTACAAATAGAAACACACCGGTTAGGCAGTAGATCTGGTAAAATTTGAATAAAGAAAGGATGAGTACAAGGTTCGTTCCTGAAGAACGTAAGGTAAAAATAAAAATATTAATTCGTAAAAGTATGTGGCATTTACGATTTTTTCTCCTTTAAATTCGGTAGACACCTTGTTCCCAATTAGCTAAGAGTTGTGATTTTTTTTTTATTTGTTTGTAAAATTAAAGCTACGAACTCGTGCTATGTTGTTACTTGTAGTTGAGAGAAAGGAGGCAATATTTAAGAAGCAAGCAGAAATAAGTTAAACTGACATTTATAATGGAATAAACTCGGGATTATCTGCAGTAGTGATTGACAGGGTGAACGCAGATAACGGAAGTCACTAATAATCTGCAAAACACTTTTTTAAAAAACCCACACTTAAAGTAAATCCTATTACATATGTGTAATAGGATTTACTTTAAATGGATTTTCTCCAAATGGTAAAATAAATTTAGTTACATATTTATGCTCCGAATGGTGAATTACATGTAATTATATATTTGTGTTCCATATTGGTATTCATGTTTATTTTCTAAATGGCAGTATTAATTTAATTTCAATTTAATGCTCCAAATTGTAAAATAATCTACTCTTTCAGAAGTGGGTCTTGTATATGAAATATGTTTTAAATAACTGAAGATTTCAGTGAAGATTATCATGACTAAAGATAATTTGTATTTTTTTTTATAATAAGGCAATGATTAGTGTTCTATACATATCGCACTCGATTGTACATATCAATTCTTTTTTGTTTGCTTTTTTTTTCATCCCCTGTTGCTAAGAGCTCTATTGTAGCATAAATTTCCTGTCAGGGGGAACTGATTCAAAGTGCTCGTATCAGGAATCGAACGCGCGAAACATGATAGGGCTTGTGAAATGTGCTTTGCTCAACTAATCGGTCATTTCTTTTTAATGCAATATATTCTTTTCTCTAACCTGTGAGTCCTTATGCGTTTAATGGAGGTTTAACCTAATCAGTGATCAACATTTTGCATAGTCGATCAGATTCCTGAAGTATCCGGACAAAATGACCAAAATGGACTGCTCAGAAATGCATTAAATCACACCTTGGGTCTTCTGACAAATATATAATAATATATAAATCACAAGCAATTATACTTTAGTTGTCTGAGAATCTGACAAATATTATTTTAAGTATTCATACAACCTTGTCAGTGATGTGAAATAGTCGTTTGGAAATTTTGTCTATCACCTGTTACCATGGTGTGACATATCTTTGCAGACCTTTGTAGGGAACTCGCTCGCAGTGGTTAAAAATAGCCATGGCTCATAAATACTTCATGATGAAGCAACACATAATATATGAAATAAAAGGTAAAGGTGATGCGCAAGCTCCGTGAATGGCTTACAGGGAGTGTGGAGGGGTAGCGCTCCACATATTCTCGATATCCCTCGCACAACCGCCTTTACCTCCCAAGATACCCAGGAGTGTCAAGGACACACTGGAGCTCAATTTGATAATGAACCTCGGAGGACTGAAGAAAAGTCTCCTGCGTCCTGGCCAAGATTTGAACCCGGACCGCCCGATTCGTACCGCCTAATCTACAACGACTGCTGATGAAATAAGGTAAATAGGAAGAAAGTACCCCACCACTACTGAGTATGTTTTTTTTTTTTTTTTTAAAAAAAAGTCCTTGCCAGGAAAAAGTTATGAGACAATAGTTTCTGATTAATATCCAAAACGAACTGGTAAGCTTCTAAGGACAAGGCCTAAAGTTTTTGTTAAGTTGGGTTCTGAACCACTCCGTTCAGTGGACTCTCCCAGGGGACTTGTACCCGTGATGTAGTGTACAGATATGCAGTTTTCATAAATATGACTTGAAATAGATGATGTCTAAACCAGATATTGTCTCATTGTACTCTTACTTTGTTAGGAAATGAAGAAAATAAGCCATGAATACGGCCATACCTTTTAGTAGTGTACGTTTACGTGAACAAAATTTAGTTAATTTTAGTGGGAATTAGTTTTAGTAAATTAATTCCCAAGTGGCTTTGTAATTCAGTATAAGTGTTATAAGATGTATGCGGATGGTTGACTTTTGTCATCAAGGCATTGACGGATTCTGGCTCACTGTGCGTTGTGTAAATATTGTAAGGGGGGAAAGAAAAGGCATTTAATGTGTTTCATTGAGTGAGACAGTTGTAAAGTAGCACGATTGTTTGTATTTGGTTAATTATCACCTTCGAATTACAAAAGTCTCATTTATTTAAATCTTATTTATTTATAAAAGATTCTTAATATGTATCATTCTCATTTTCTATAGATTAAAGAGGTGTATTCTTGCATTCTTGTACGGTCATTCCAGTGTTGATGTCTGCACAGAAGTTGAAGATTTTTACCTGACTGTGATTCAAATTCAAGGAAGTTTATACTGTTTCTTCAGTTGCCGTCAAAGGAGGTGCTTTTGGAATTCTCTGATTAAGATTCTCGTGCTGTTTTATCTTTCACCAATCGCATTTATGAAAAATATTATCCAAAGTTACGTTGTTGGAAGAATTATCGAATGTGTTTTTGTTTAAGTATTGTGCGAAATAAAGTGATTTTTTTTTTTTTAAATTCTTTCTTGTTATAAATACTATGTCTTGTATCTTCGTGTGCCTTTTTGTACCTTAAAAAGTGCATAAACGGTTTGATATTTTTTGTAATTCATCGTTTTCTTAGAGGGAAGTTGAATATTTCACAATATTGTTTCTTGTGTATCTCCAGAACAATTCTGATTTTTTTTAAAAAAGTTGTGACTGCGTGCTGGTATCACGTTGTAGAGTTCCTGTTTAATTGGTTTGTAACTTCCTTTTTTTTTTCTTGAACACATGAAAATTTAATTGCATAGTCAATAATGCTAAAGTATTTCAGTGTATAATTTCGTGTTTTTATGTACTGAATATCCTATGTAAACATATTTTAAATTGCAATAAAGTCAATTGTTACTACACACAATGTTTTTGACCGACTTCTAGAACCTGCTCCACACTTATGGACAGTCAAGGATGCATAAACACAAATATTTGTATGTATCGTACCCAGTCCGTATCCCTATAGTTCTATAAGATTATTATTATTATTCAGATGAAACTTCTTCTCACTTATTCTATGTCATCAAGAGAAGACTTCTATCGTGGATAGTCAGTGAAATAAGTTCAGTGAAATTTTTGACGGTATTATTTTCTTGTCAATAATAGTAAAAAAAATATTTTGACACGAATATTTATTGGACTTAAATGTATTAGCTTAATTTAATTGGAGCCTTAAAAAAAAACTGAACAATTTTCGGAACAATCCCGAAAAATGTTATGGTCTCACAGGACTTTCTTCTGTTTCACACTGGAGATTGAAGATAGGAACATGGAAGACACACTGAGATGAATTTTTCTTATAAAAGAAAGTGGCTCCAGTTTGAGGGAAAATGTTAATGTAGATCTTTGCATTATATGCCAAAAGTCTAGCAGGAAGTCATTATTTACCAAAATACCAGGTGTGTAAATATGAAACCGGAATTTGTGCATAGGCGGCGTTAGCTGTCACTTTGGTTACCGTAAAACTGCGCCCTTGGCGCCACTTGCTTGTTTTGACGGCTGATAACGATTTGCAACTCACAACCAGACAAGTTTCATGTCATAGTGTAGTGTTTAATAGAGTTGAACATGGCGCAATTTGTACCTACAAACTACGATGTGCGGACAGCATTGATTTTTTGTTACCGTTTGAAGAAAATTGCTGAAGAATTGCATCGCATTCTTGTCGAATCTTACGATGATCATGCTCTTGGTAAGTCACAGTTCTATGCGTGGTTTACAAAATTGAAAAGTGGCGATTTTGACGTGAGAAACGAAGAACGTGGAAGATCACCGAAAAAGTTTGCAGGCAGCTTTGTTGGATGAGGATGACGCTCAAACGCAACAACAACTCGCGGATCAATTAAATGTGACACGAGAAGCAGTTTCCATGTTTAAAAGCCATGGGCAAGATTCAGAAGGTGGGAAAATGGGTTCCACGTACATTGACTGAACGACTGCAGGAAAACCGAAAAACCACTTGCGAAATTCTGCTCGCCAGGTACAAAAGGAAATCATTTCTCCATCGCATTGTGACTCGTGACGAAAAGTGGATCTATTTCGAGATTCCTAAGCGTAAAAGATCATGGATAACTCCAGAGAACCGGCGACATCGACTACAAGACCAAATCGCTATGGACGGAAGACAATGCTTTGTGTTTGGTGGGATCAGAAGGGAGTGATCTATTATGAACTGCTGAAACCTGGCGAAACCGTTAATACCCAACGTTACCTACAACAAATGATCGATTTGCATCAAGCTTTGCGTGAAAAACGACCAGAATATGACCAAAGACAACATAAAGTGATTGTGCTTCACGATAATGCACCCTCCCACACAGCAAAACCGGTCAAGGAAACGATTGCGACGTTTGGCTGGGAAATCCTTCCGCATGCGGCTTACTCACCAGACTTGGCGCATTCCAATTTTCACTTATTTGCATCCATGAAACACGCACTTGATGACCAGAGCTTCACATCTTACGAAAATGGCTTGATGACTGGTTTGCAGCACAAGAGGCACAGTTTTTTTTTTTTTGGTCTGGCATCCACACGTTGCCGGAACGATGGCAGAAATGTATCGCTAGCGATGGCCAATACTTCGAATAAAATAGTTCTTAGCATTGTCATCCAATCACTGTCTTTTCTGTACATACATTCCGGTTTCATATTGACGCACCTGGTAGCCCGGAAAAAAGTAAAAAACTCAGTTGGCACTTGTCAAGATGTTGACTTAAATTTATAAATGATGTTGAGAATTTTAAATATCGTTGTAACGATGAGTCTACAAAGCCTACAGAGAGGGGAGATCCAAACGGAATTTAGAATACCAAAGTAATGTAACATGTAGAGAGGTAATTCTGTGTTCAAATACTTTAATCATTGTCACAAGTTGACTCATCCCCCCCCCCCCTGTGGATGCTGTGACGTCAGAACTTGAACCGAGTGAGGAAATCATGGCACAATACACATGACTTCATCATCATCTTCAAATCGCTGTCCGTTTAACTCAGACGAAATACCGAAACAGGCGAAAGTAAGTTAGGGAGGGTGGCTGATCATTCTCAACTTCAGTTCATCTGCAGTATATCTGGCGATGTGATAAGTGTGTGGTGGTGCATTATCGTTCAACAAATTCCCCCATTATCTGTCATTAATTCCCCTTTTCTGGTAAACGGCTTGACACAGTTCCATGAATGTTTCTGCATGGGATGCACCATTCTGATGGTAGTGTTTTGGTAGTCTGGTGTGATGGTAGTGTTTCTGGGTGGATCTTGATAAGCAGTGGACTTTTAGTCCCAGAAAATAGTCACCAACAGCTTTTGCATGGATTTTTGAACTTTTGTCTTCTTAACAATATGCCTGTATTGTTTCGGTTTCATAATAATGTACCCAAGCCAAGTCTCGTCACCTGTCACTAGTGTAGACAGGAAGTTCTTATTGCTTCGCACTAATTCCAAATTTCCTTTCAAAATGTCAACACGATCCTGCTTTTGAAGTGATGTGTGCAACTTTGGCACCCATCGCACGGACACTTTTTTCATCAAGTCTTCACTCGACATTAGATGAACTGTCGATTTCGGTCTGGCCATTGCCTGTGCTAGTACAGAGAATTCTTCTGCTTGACATCACTAGTCTTTGAGGTTTTCCTGAGTTTTTACAGTTCTGGCTGGTGATGGGAATGGTTCATCTTGAATAGTTTTTCTTAGTCTTTTAAACTCTTTCACACAGTTGTAAACTGTAGCAAATGAGGGAGAAGAGTCCTTGTACAGATTGACCAAACGGGAGTGGTCGTCCTTCCAGCATCGAAAACTTATATCACTGGTCGATACTTCAAATGCTGTTCTGCCATGATTTACTCACACGGTCCATTGGGCCACGGTGGTTAGAGCGCTCACTTCTGGCGCTTGGGTTCGTCGATTCAAACTCTGTTCATTCCATGTGGACTTTGTGGTGAGCAAACACCGTGTGCGTGCGTTTTCTCGGAATATTTCCGTTTCCTCCCACTTCCTTCACACTACCAATCATCCCATTATCATCCATCTGGCCTGAGCCAAAGTTTCCTAAAGGCCTTAAAAATTACATTTAAGTTCACTCGGTCCACCTTCTGACGTTACAGCATCCACCTGGAATGAGACAAGAGGAAAAAAATTGAGTCAACTTATAATGATGTCTAAAGTATGTTAGCACAATATTGCGTATCTACATTGTAGCTTACTATGGTATTCTAAATTCTACTTGGACCACCCCGTCTTACACGACGACTAAAACACTGGAAAGGCTAAAAAAGCAGAGAGAACAAGAAGAAAGGGGTAGAAGTGAGGCTGATAATTCGAAATTGAAAAATATCTGTAGAAACGCATCAACATTTCTAGAGAGCTAATTCTACCATCGAAGTTTTAAGTATGTATATCATATGTGGCAAGGAACAATATAGCAAAGACAGGACAGGTTTGGGAAATGAAACGCAAGTAAATAGTCTCTTGTCAGCTGCCACTCATTTCAAAGATGAAGCGTACGAGAGTGAAGCAGATAGTGACAGTAAGGAAAGACTATTTGTAGTAGATTTACATACTCACTATAAATGGAAAAGCAGAAAACTGATCACTCAACCGTTTTGTATTACCAGTAAGTTACAATGATGATTTGAGAAATCGTAATCTGCCGTTTTCTTACACCGTCTGTGCTTAAAATAATCAAGTTGTTTCGATACTAAGTCACTACTTACAAATTCATTTACAGTAGGTAACTTTGATTTTAATGCAGATCGGTAAAATCGCTACTTATCATCCCAGGTGAAATATTTAGAAAGAATTCCTTGGATATATAGACTTTATTAATTCGTGTAACCGAGAAACAGACCTGTAGAAACTACAGTTTTCAAGATATTTCCATGAAATTTTGTACAGTTGCTCACAAAACCTCACTGTTTTGACACTGTGAAAATGGTTTTCCTAAACTCAATTTAATCCCCTTTTTAGGGGTTAAAACTCAAAAGTGAACCTCGCTTATGGGAAAATTGATGTTAATTCAAAGGACCACTTTCCTTGTGTAATTTTGTTAATTACCAAGAAATGAAATCAGTCTGTAACTTCTGTTTATCAAATATTGTAGATGGAGAGATGCTACAATCTTTCATAAACAGAGATCGCAGTTATTTCGAAACAGATTTTTTTTTTAATTGGCTCATATATATGAGGAGCTTGTTTCCAACTACGTAAGCCATTCTTTAATGGTTTTTGGTTTGTGTGGTATATTTTCTTGTTAGGTCAAGGCACATATGCCTGACTATTATAACGTTCAAAACTAACATAAGTCATGTTGAAATTCACCTAAGTGGTTAGAAATATTAATTTCAAACACCCCATAAGTCACGTCGGCGATTATGATTCATGGTGGAACACTTTAGAGTGGCAATATTTTATTTTATACATGCACTGAAAAGGACCTCACCAAAGAATCTAATGAAGTAGTGTCTGCAATGGCATTTTTTTTAAACTTTACTAGAGCAGAAAAATAAAAAAAGGCGCTATACTACATTGAAGTTAGTTGGCGATTAATGCCCTAGGCAAAATAAAAGCAAACATTCTTATTATCGTATATCCAACAAAATGCTTAATTTGATGTGATTGAAGTTCTATTGCCAATTACAGAACACACATCTGCCTGCAGATAAAGTCTTTGGTCATGTTGAAAAAGAGTATAGGAGACACGAGATTTAGAGAGGTCCAGCAGATTACTATAAAATTTAGATCAAATATGGACAGGTGATGAAGTATGGGGAACATTGGGTCTGCAAAGACTGGAAGAAATTTTCGAAGGATGCGTTCAAATCAGTGATGCCAGTAAAATTCTTACAAGTGCGTGTACTAAGATTCTGCAAAGACTATAAATCCATTGGCCATAAAAACACGTACATGGGGCAAAACTCCTACTCAGCTGTTTTGAAGAGGAACCTTAGAAACGTTCCTAGCCTCGGAAATGCTTCGACTGTTCCCAGTGAAAACTAAGTCATGAGAAGAGAGTAGACGTAAAGATACTGTTAAAATTTCTACATCTCATGGATGACGATCGAGCATTCTACGAAGAAGCACGAAGTAGTGATAGCTCAGAATATAATTAATACTGGTTGTAAAAAGCTTCAGGTCATAAAGAAGACATACGATTTGTTTATTATTATGTTGGGTGTGAACATTGTTGTTGAAAATAAAATTGTGTCATTTGCATTTTTTAAGAGATCACATATAAAGTCGTAAGATATTTAAACATAATTTATAATGGTTTTCTGTAGCCTGTTGTTCGCAATGTAATGTAATAATCAATAAATAATAAATTCTAAAAATAATAACACATTATAAGCAATTTCCGATGCGAAAAATGTATAAAAAATTATGTTCTTTATTGTGCAGTACCTTAGTTTTGTAAAATATTATGACTTAAGTGGTTTATGCAACAAAATAATGTTTTGTTACGTTGTTTAGGCGTTGTTACGTTAACGCCTTATAGCCTTTAGGCCCAATCATAAATTTGTTTGCGCTTTGGCATGTTTTTTGCATAACCATACCTAACATATACCGCTGAAACATGTTCCATTAAAGCAGGAACTATAGCAATATCAGTTTTTCGTTTCTCCTGTAAAATTATAAAAAAATACTTAAGTGATGATTGGAAAAAGCTCCTCATATATATATATATATACTTTCTTGAACATACGAAAATGTGATTGCATGTCAATAATGCTAAAGTATTTCAGTTTATAATTTCTTGCTTTTATGTACTGAGTCTCGTATATATAAACATGGTTTAAATTGTAATAAAGTTAATTGTTTTTACACACAATGTTTTTAGCCAACCTCCAGAATCTGCCGCATACACACACGTACACGTACAAGGATAAATAAACACAAATAGTTTTACGTATCTTATCCTATTTTTGTTTTCAGAGATGAAACTGCTCACTTATCCCTTGTCATGAAGAGGAGACCTTTATCTTGGGAAATAAATTCAGCTAATTTTTAGTGGCTGTTTTATAAAATCGTGGTCTTAGCGTGAAAAATATATACAGGAAAACTTCCAACAACCAATGCTTCTAAATAACAGTTTTAATTTCCCCGGCAGAATAACATTAACTCTTATGGTAGGAAACTCTCTCAGTAGCGGACTCTGTTTAAAACGGACGAAGCCAAAATGTGGTGGTCGTCTGTTTTGGTTTCTGCTTCAGATGTGTCATCGTCTTATAACGAAATGAAGACTTAACGTGTAACCCCTATCCCTTTTCCAAGATCGCTAAGAGTATTCGTGGGTTCATGTGGTGTTTAATAATAATAACAACAATAATAACCACCAACCCACACAACAATAACACAATAAAACTCTGTAACAAGGACAAGACGAATAGAAAAACTCAAGTGAGAACTAGAATAATGTATTTAAAACTATGAACGCTGCTACTCACAGTTTGTCCTGCTACTGTCGTCATTAAGACACAGTATACTGCAGTAGTGTTTGTTCTTTTATGAAGGGAGGACTAAATTCTTACGTCAGATCCGGCAGGTCGCCATGGTAACCTGTCATGTTACAGCCTAAACAAACGGGTGTTTAGCAGTAGGTTTGTAGTGTTCAATATTTAATAGTTTGTTATGATTTTGTACCAGATTGTCATCATTACGATGAATGAGACACGTGTTGCTTTTTTCTGTTTCCAAAGGACTGAAACTAGAAAAGGAAGTGGAAGGAGCCAATCACGTAAATAAACAAATTTCTTGCAATTCTGAATACGTTGATATGATTATGAGGAGGAGGATTGCTGAGTTCTTGATTTTAAGAATATGATAATTATAGGCCTATCTAAGATAACTATATCTAAGTTGCTAATTCGGTTATAGTTAAGGACACACACTCAAGAAGAGAAATAATTGTGGTAAAATGAAACTTGTACACTATGTACAACTGCGCAAAATTGATATTGTGGGTAAAGTATACAAATTATAGCATAAATCAAGATTTCGAAAGTTAATAGTACCTTTGTATGTTATTGATAAAAACATAAATTAACTGGAATAAAAATTAGCTATTCACCTCAGCTTTTACTGTTTATATGTCCTTTCTTGCACCTTCCCTCACGTACATCAAATCTCGGTCAACATACATGTTTGAACCCCACGGCATTTTCTACTCTTTCAATCAGTTTCCGCTCGTCACCGAAATAATCAACAGTTCGAAAAATATTAACAGCCATTCTGATATTCTACCTTTCTGCTATCAAACTACCGTTTGTTTAGACTTGGGCTCCGCCGTTACTATGGTAACCAACCGGATGTGGCGTGAAGACTTTAGTTCTTCATTGCGTTTACATTTTTGTGGTTTGTTGTGTTTTACACTATAGGAAATTGGCCAATGTCTGGAAAATTTATGACCGTTTAAGGAAAGTTTTAATTGAAATGTCTAAATAGCGAACAGTTTTTGTTTTTCTTTTAGTTCCCAATGGTGTCTGCTATTTAGAAGTTTCACTGTACTATCCTCGTCAATAAAACTTAAGTTATATTGACGCGAATATTTCTTGGAATAAAAATTATTTGCGCACTTTAATTGGACCCCTTAAAACTTTGAAATCTTGAACAGTTTCTGAGACAATCCGGAAGAACGAGATTATCTCACAGCGGCCGTATCTGTGTTGGCAGAGCGCTGGCTTAGCCTTTGAAAGGTCCTGGGAACAATCGCAGCGCCCGCCCATCCTAACTCAAGTTTTTCCTCTGTCACATCAGGCAAATGTCAGGAGTGTACCTACAAAACTAGGCCCTGTCGGACTACCTTTCAACATCCTCTCCCCCCACACTATCTCGGCCTGAGCCTGAGATGCCTAACAGCCATAAATAGATTCAAAATTTGAGATTGATTATAAGAACACGGAAGGTACACTGAAAGGAATTGCTCTTGGAAAACAGGATGGTTCCATCTTGAGGGAAAATCTTAACGTGGATCTTTCTATTATATGTCAAAAACCTAGGATAAAATTAACATTTACCGAAGTAGGTCAGATAAGAATAAGGAACGCAGTCGACACTCTTCAAGATGAGTTGTTCCAGATCCTTAAAATTAATAGATAAGATTGAGAACTTTAAATATCATTGTAACGATGAGTCTATTGAGTTGGTGCGAATGAAATGTCTTCTCTAGGTGCGTCATGCCCAAAGTAAAAAAAATTAAAACTACATAGCGTGGTTAGTCGCCGTCTGCAGCTACACACTGTTGCCATCCCTCAACCAACGATTGGATTCCGTAGCGAAAGAAAGTCTTTAGTCAGCGATGCGAAGAAATCCTGAAGTTCATGTTGCACAGCCCGATCATTAGGGAAGGTGTTCCCTGCCAAGAAGTGATCGAGATACCGGAAGATGCGGTAGTCAGTGGAAGAGCCGTCACCGTTCCTTTCGCGACCTTTTGCAAGATAAGACAGCTCCAGTAACTCCCAAATCCATTGTTTCTGAAGTTTGGCGAACAAAAAGGTTATGCCAAACTGGTAAACCAACTTCCGTTCCAGGTAATTCTGAATATGAGAAAAAGAATGTTCGCCCTAGCCTTCCTAGCAACTTCAAACCTTTTGAAGAGTATGGTCTGAAGGAAAGTAAAAATTATGTAAACAGATAATTTCATTCCAACGAATTTGTGATTTTACTTATATAGTGTGCACCTAAGTTGAAAACAATATGGAGACACCAACGTGGAGTTGAATTCATGGATCAAAACGTTCAGTTTCCTTGAGTTCTGCCACATTTCTACTCCAATACCGTAGAATGTTGTCTACACTGCTATAAAGAAACTTAAAATATCAAGGAGCAACTTAGCCTGCCATGCCTCCTAATGTTTTGTGATGAACGCGTGTTTCACTCTGTTGATGTCTACCTGCAACATCCAGAAGAATTCAAAGACATTAAATAATGGAAGTTTACCACTACTTTTCCCCTTTTGCGATGTTTTTTGAATTTGAATTTTATTTATGGCCTTTAGGCATTTAATGCTCAGACCGAGATAGGGTAGAGGAAAGGGTCAGGAAAGTGACGAGAAGTCACTTCCTCGGGAACAAGGCTTCTCTGGATTGGTACAGAGAAAAAATATAAGTGCACAAATCGCCGATAAGAACATTAAACAAGTAGAACAATCGATCCAATGATTCCTTTAAATGACGCCAGCAGTTAAACTTGTTTCTAAAACAGTTCCCAGCCCCTATGTGATAGGTCATTCACACAGCAGAACTATTATACCTAACAGGTTCCAGACATCCGGCTAGCAGATATATAAAATGACGGTTCGGAAGGTAGGGACTAATATGGTACTGAGACGTAAGTCAAAGAGTGCTGCTGTCAAAACACAAAATTCAAATTATACTTCAAGAGGATTTGGGATCACAATAATATGTAGATTTCTGGGAGAAATACAGTGGTGGAAATTGGTATAAAGGCAGAGAGAAAGTTTGAAAGAGAGGAAACCAGGGGTGTTGAGGTAGGAGAAAGACGATATATTTAAAAACTAACATTCGATACGCTTCAAAGGCAAAGGTATATCTTGGTCGTATATGCCAGCGACATGTGTATTTGACAGAACAAGCAAAATGAGGCCGTGGTGGGGTGGAAATTGGTATAAAGGCACCCAAGGTTCTTCATTGCCTGGCGCCCTCTATATGTCCAACACTATCCCTGATGTTTCGTCAAGAACAAACTGACACAGTGTGATAAGAAATGGGCGTGAGTGAACGTCAGTGTCTGTTGTGTGGATCATGCCTCGTGGAAAAGTGTGGTCGAGTGAAGAACGAGCTCGTGTCTGTGCGTACAAGGAAATGGGCCTGGCGAATCGGCAAATTGCAAAACGGTTAAATCGGTCAAGCTGTGTTGTTGATAATTTCGTTCGGTTGGGTGCCCAATACGGGAAGAATGGGAAGTATGGTAGAACGAGAAAACTGTCGGAGGCTGCGAAACGTTTAATTGTGCGACAGGCCAAGGCCGGGAACATGTCTTCGTCCCAAATTGTTACCTGTTACGTCCAGAAGGGTGCGGCAAATTTTGAACCAAGATCCGAATCTTGTTTTCAAGAAACGGAAGCGGAAACCAGCCCTTAGTGCAAGTCACAAGCTGGAACGATTGTGATTTGCGGAGAACCATATGTCGTGGACCTCCGAATGGAATCACGTTGTGTTTAGTGATGAGAAGAAATTCAATTTGGATGGTCCATATGGATTTCAATATTATTGACATGACCTCAGGCAAGAGGAGCAAGTGCAAATGAGCAGGAATTTTGGTGGCGGCAGTGTTATGATTTGGCCAGCGTTTTGTGTTCAAGGTAAATCCAACATTGCGTGGATCAACACCAGAATGAATTCAGCTGCATACACTGAGATGTTGGAAATAGAATTGCTGCGGATTTTTGAGGCATTGGACGATCAGAATTTGATTTTCCAACAAGACAACGCTGCTATCCACACTGCAGCAGCAACGCGACAGTGGTTTCAAGGCAAAGGGATCACAGTTATGAACTGGCCAGCGCAAAGCCCTGATCTTAATCCGATCGAAAACCTATGGGGCATCCTTGCACTAATGTTTATCGCAATGGAAGACAATTTGGGGCTGTTACTGAGTTGAAAAATGCGATACGGGATGAGTGGGCAGCGATTCCATCACAACAACTCATAAATCTCACACACACAATGCCCAGGCGCATATTCCAACTTATTCAGAACAAAGGATGTTCAATCGACTACTGAACACTTTTTTACCATTCTTACCTGCCACTGGGTCAGTGTTGTTTGTGACAGACAGTGGGTGCCTTTATACTCATTTCCACCCCAAAATGGATTAATTTGTCTTTGTCTGTAAAATACAAGTGTCGCGGACCAACAAGAATAGCATATGTTTTGATTTTGTATTGTATACGACGTTACTTTCTCAATATATCTTCTATAGCCATCTTGAGCACCCCTGGTTTCTTCTTTTTCACAATGTTACCATGCCTTTATACCAATTTCCACCACTATATAATAACCATTTTTATTTAACTGAATTTGTTTGCTTGCTCTATTTTTTTTAGTGGTCTCTCTAGTGTAGTTTCTCTTCGTGCTCCAATTAAATCTTGATCATTTCAACCACCCAAATTCCGGTATCGACGCATAGAACAATAATAGTTCTATGGGGACAACAACGTCTATCCAAGAGTCAGTAGTGGACTCTTGGCCAAAATGAGAACGGTAATAGTTCTCTTCAAAATCTCTAAAGAAAAGAGCCGGTAATGAGCTCCCTTCGCCTACAGCTTCAGAACTCACAGTAGCATTCCGAATTTATTTAAACTGAGAGCGGTTGTGGATCCCAGTGACCTATCTGTGAATTTAAATCAGTGCTTTCATTATAATCTGTCTGTTTCTTGCCCGGAATCGAACCTGGACTTGCTTTCACTAAACGTATAGGTTTGAAATAAGCACTTACAAGCAAAATGTCAAATATGACAGCTTCTCTATCTAAAACCTTTCAATGGCAACAAATCTTTTACCACTAATCTGAATAAAAAAGCTAAATCTTGAATCACAGTCAGAGTAATTAAACTTCACATCAAATAATATCATGTTCTCTATGACTTCCTCTCTTCTGATCTTTTATGGGAGGGCTTGGAGTGTAATGAAGATGTACTTAGACTCTCCATACAAAGGCGTCGACTGGAAAATCGATTTTAGCAAAGGAAACCTGGGACTTAGCAATGCACTTGGTCGACGGTAATAGTCTTCCTGAGTGCCCTTCCCTTAATGTTGATTCCTCCAATTAACAAATCTACCCAATCGCTATATAAATCGTCATTAAGAATAAAATTTCTAGATCGAGTTTATCAACAACAAAAAAAAATGTGAAAAATCAATTTGCCATACCCACAGATAAAAATTACTGGTAGAATCCCTGTGGTGGTTGTAACAGCAAAGTGGCTTATCCCAACAAAATATCATTTCCCGCGCTCGCGACGAAATACTTAAATAAAATTTGACTTGAATGAAATCATCAAAAAATTTAAACGGGAATTGAACCAGTGACCTCCCCCCCCCAAATCTTAATTTAGCAGTAATGTTCATATCTACCAAAAACTACTGTCACCGCTGCGTCTTGGTTAATTCTCTGCCACAGAGAATCAGTCTTTATGGTTGCCCATTGGACTGGAGCAACAGACCTCGACGTCGCTGCTACGAAGTCAAAGAAAATACTGAATTCTGCGACCTCCCGACTAGAAATTATAGGTTTATATACAAACTCGGTAGAGCCCTTCTACAGACTTCTCATGATAAAAATTCCCAGTAACAAAAACGCCTCCTACCGTCGACTACCGATAAGAGGAAGACAGGGCAGCCTACGTTCAGCACAAGAAGTGTTCGATGAAAAAGGACAAGCAAGCAAAAAATAAAAGGCTATTCAATTTTCCCAGGGATTTTATTTACAAGAAGGAAAAAATTGTTGTTGCCGTGAGAAGTTCAAGGCTAGCTTGAAACAGTTTTATCTTCGTCCAGCTGAAAAAATATACATACAGTACATAGATAATTACAATACAGGAATTCATTAAATTAGAATATAAAATTTACACATAGAAACATGATTTGAATATAAAAATTGACCCCGGTCGGGTTTGAGTCATACCATTTACATATCACATACATACATACATTCAATATAAAATTAATATTTTCATAAAGAAGTAAATAATGTATACAATTAACATGTACTTTTCAATTACTGACAGAGGAGTTGGGGGCTGTGTCCCACAACAGTGTAAAGGCCAGTTACCTGAACACGAAAAGAATTAATTTATTATAGCAAGGTTCGAGAAAATTGTTGTTCCATTTCGGCAATACCAGGCGCGAAAGACACTATTTAAGATTAAAGGGTCAATAATAATGGAAGACCAGGCACGATATAGGTCTATCAGATTATCAAATATTTTCATATACGTTCTAGACATACGTTGCGTAAAAGTTACTAAATGTATTCTTTATTGTACTTCGATCGAACATACATAACTTTCTTTCTGTTCTGTCAAACGCAGAGGAACTGTTTCCGTCACCTTTAAGAACTGAATATTAACGTTTTATAACATTTTCGGCAAATATATTTTGGAGTTTTTATGTTAAATAACCTTTTGCGATTGCTTCTTTCGTACCTGTTATATTAACAAAGCATAAGTGCCTTCTCAATAACCCTTGTACCCTCGCTCATGGTGCAAAACGTGGTGAAATAATTTTCATGTAATTTTACGGTCATTTTTTAAACATGTTAGTGGTATTTCGTTTGCAGATCGAGCATCGCCCTTTTTCCTTATTTTCTTATTTATTTCCACATATTTACCTCATGAATTAAAATCTTCGGCATAAAGACTCCTATGGGTACAATCCAAATAGTTGAGTAAGTCGTTTACCTATAATAAAAAGCAGGGTTGGAATGTTTGTTTTAAACGATGATTTTTTAAAGACGTGTTTAAAATATGTTAATTTTATTTTTTCTTTGAAAGAACTATATAATTTTTAAGACTACGAAAATATTTTTTTTTAGTTTTATATTTACCAATAAAACATCATGCAAGTTGTCCTGTGTAAAAGCTAGTTTTCAAAATAATCATGGCGCCGCAAGCCTACAGAAGGAGACATAAGATGTGTTGTTTTGTTTGTTCTTTATCGTTTGAATGCTAGAAGCCGTAATATTAATTTGCTATCAAGAACATGAAACAAGGGGTTCATATTTCATTTCTTCTTTTCTATTTATTCTGAGAAACTGTCAGGAAAATAAAAACTTCACGGACATGTATGTGCTCCTATGATTACGTTGCTCTATCTCTTTTTTATGTTTATGAGGAAAGGCACAGTAGTGAGTTACTGTGTAGTTTTGATAATCATTTCTTATTCGGTACCAGTTCTTGGAATTTTAGTTGGGGTGCCAGAGGAACCGCACGTGAACCATCCTTCCTCCTGATCCATCGGGACAACTTTTATCCTTATTCTTTAGTGTCTAAATAAAATTTATAGCAATGTCCCCACAAAATAAACTGGTTTTAGACCATAATAGAGGTCAATTTTGGTCGAAAACTGGTCAAAAGAATATTTTTCACAATTACTTTCTAAGAGCCCCAACGTACACTCCCTAATCCTTCGTAACTAATTTTATATTATTCCTTATGGTATAAATAAAATTTTGAGCGATGTTCCTAACAAAGAAAACCTAACTTTAGACCAAAATATCGGTCATTTGTGATCGACAATTGGTCAAAGACGATTCTCTTTCTTTTTTAAAAAAGCACTTGTGTTAAAATAAAATATTAAAACGCACTTGAACTTCAAAATTGTCTTCCCCTACAGAAATGGTAGTTATACGATAAAAGCCCCTCAAAATTGGAAGTCTACGAAAAAATTATAGAATATATTGTGGGGGTATTAAATGAAAAGATTGTTCCTACTGAAGTCCTTTCAAAAGTATCCAAGTTTCATCCATAATGAAAGAGTAAACACAAATGAGACGAAAGTACAACGGAAAGAAAAGGTATCAAATGAAGGTACAAAGGAACTACGTAAGTCACACAGAGAAAGAAAGCCATCTACTATGTATAGAGAAAGTTTTTTATGGTAGACTCTTTTACAGTATTTCACCAAAATGTGCAAGGTTTATCTATAGATAAACAACTATCACTTGAGGTCCTATTACAAAATGATTTACGTAATGTAAAAGTCTTATGTTTCACAGAACATTGGGCAAGTGAAGAAATTATGAATTTTATAACTATATCTAACTTTGAGTGTAAAACATACTACTGCAGATCCGTAATGAGAAAAGGAGGGTCTTGCATATTTATTAGATCAGGTATCAAAACAAGAGAAGTACTAAAGTTTGCCCATTTAAATGAAGAAAAACATTTTGAAAGTTGTATTTTAGAAATTCCAGATGTAAACTTAGTTATAATAAGTATCTATCGAACCACGGATAGCATCATAAATATATTTCTAAGAAAATTAGATCATATTTTAGAACACTATAATAATACTACATACACACCTGTTGTAGTGGGGGACCTAAATATTAATTTCAAAATACAAGCAGTAAACTCAGAGTCAAATATTTTATTCAAAACATATAATCTAAAACCAACCATATTTATGCCTACTAGAATCACTAAAAACTCCAGCTCAACAATCGATCAAATATTAATTAACACTGATCTCTTATCTTTTCTGATACAGGGTTTTCTGATCACTGTTTTCTGTAGAGCAAAAAAATTTTTAAATTGTGCGGGACTTAAGTAACGAAAATGTTAATTATTTCAACTACCTTTTAAGAAAAGAGACTTGGGATCATATCTACATAAATGAAAATGTAAACAATATATATGTTGCTTTATTAGATACTATTTGCTATAATTTCGAAAGGGCTTTTCCGACAGAGAATTCAAATTTTGAAAAATAGAAGGCCAGCATGGATTACATAAGAAGTTAAGAAAGCACAAACTCAATGTATACTTCTAAATAAAACAAAGAAAAGACAGGGATCACAACAAGCTGAGTTAAGATATAAAAACCACAGAAAACTTTATAAGAAATTACTTTAAAAACTGTAGACAAAGTTATTACAATCAGAAAATTCAAAAAATAAAACCAAAGAGCTGTTAAATATTGTTAAGAATGAATTGAATCTTACGAAGAGTATGTTTAATACGATTACCTTAAATCATGAAGATCATCAGATAGTAAAGCCAATTGACATTGCAAAAACATTTAACGATTATTTTTTTAATGTATTCTCGGATCATATTAAGTCTCCTAACTTACTAACACATGAAATTGATAAAATTAAGGTAAATCAATGCGATAAAACAATTTTTCTTCAACCCATAACAAAGATAGAATAGCAAAATATTGTAAGAGAATTAAAACCCTCTAATTCCTCAAGCATAGATAACATATCAAATAATTTATTCAAGAAATGTTGGGAAAATATTATAGGTCCATTATGTTATCTTGCTAACAGATCTCTCGAAAGTGGTAATTTTCCAGAGAAGTTAAAAATTGCTAAGCTTAAACCAATACACAAGAAAGGATCACGTGAAAACGTTAAAAATTACAGACCTATATAACTTTTACCTGTTGTCAGTAAAATACTAGAAAAAATAATGTATAAAAGGGTTGTCAGTTTCTTTGACACTTATAACACTATTTCTAATGCTCAACATGGTTTTCTAAAAGGAAAATCTACCGAAACAGCAATATACCAATTTACCTAAAAAAATTTAGAGCTTTTGGATAACATTTTTTTTTTGTCTAGGCTTATTCCTTTACTTAACGAATTCTTTTGACTTAGTACAACACAATATCTTGCTTAAGAAAATGCATAATTATGGAATAAAGGGAATAGTATACAATTGGCTCAAATCTTAGCTAACTGGGAGAAAACAAGCAGTTGAAATATCCTATATATAAAAAATAATACTATAGAAACATGCTTATCAGATGAAAAAGAAATTTAATACGGAGTTCCTCAAGGGTGTGTACTGGGTCCCTTGGTATTTATTATATATATATTAATGATCTTTCTTTAAATATAAACGCAACCAATACAACATTCTTTGCAGATGATACATCTGTATTAATACGTGGTAAAGATGAAGACTCGCTTTATAGTAATAGTAAAAAGGCATTAGAAGATACCTATCACTATGGCTTAAAAGAATGGCTTAATATTAAATACTGATAAAACGCATGCGTTGATATTTCAGAACAACAGAAATATTACACCACAGCTTACACTGTCGTTTCATAACAAAAACATAAGTTTTGTGAATATTAGCGTATTTTTGGGACCAACACTGGACAAGCACAAGAACTGGGAAGAACATATAAAATGTTTGGTATTTAAATTAAGCAAACTATGTTATGCCATAAGATCTGTAAGGCAAAAAATAAATGAAGAAACAGCAAAATCACTCTATTATGCTTCATTCCATTCACTGCTACGATATGGAGTAATCTTTTGGGGAAACTCTCACAAGAGCATAGACATTTTCTTCAAATTAAAGAAAAGAGTTGTTCGTAGAATAGCATGTAAAAAACCATACACCATGTAAGCAAAATTTTAAATAATTAAAAATCCTTCCGCTACCTTGTATTTACCTGTACGAACTTCTTATATATATTAAAAAGCATGATGTTAACTATATTATGAACAGAGATGTACATAATTACTATACGAGACAAAAAAAATGATTTCCATATAAATAATCATAATACTGCATTATACCAAAAAGGTGTCGATTATGCTGGGAAACATTTATATAATATGCTACCCATCAAAATCAAACAAGAAAATAATATTCAAAGGTTCCAAAAAATGTTAAAAGCTGTTTTTCTTCAAAATGTGTTCTACAAAATAGGCGACTATGTAAATTTTTGTAATAGTAATTAATTTATAATTGCAATTTGTAGTAGTTTTCCTTTTCTTTTGTATATTGTTATTCATGTAATATGCTTGTAAATTGACATGTCCAATATCATTTACATGATAAAAGGATGAAAATAAATACAATACAATATAAATTTGAATTGTATTCCTCAGAAAAATTAAGGATTCGATTTATATCAAAGTTTTCACAAACATGAAACTGCTTAAACCAAAATTGCGGCCATTTTCAATCGAAAATGGGTCAAAAATTGTTTTTTAAAGAACAAGAGTTTCTATGTTAAAAAAAACTCACTAAAACTTCAAAACTAGCACAGCGTTATTTGTTTTTGCCCCAAGAAAGAGGTAATTTGCGACAACGGCTCCTAAAAATTAGGAACCTCTTGGCCTGGAGAAGAGTTGGAGAACCTCGAGGCCTGAAAGATGAAGTTTATGAGTAGGTCATATCGGGTATCAAATAAGTGGATTTTCGACAGAATATGAATTACTTTATTTAGAAAAAGATTTGAGTGATTCCAAATTTATAGCAAAAATGAAACTGCTTAGAAAGAAAAATCGCCACCATTTTTTATTTTAGCAGTTTCATTTTAGTATAAATATGGAATCCTCAAAATCCTTTTCTAAAATAATAAATCATATTCGTATTCAGTCGGAAAAAATCCTTTCATTTTATGCTCCATAGTATGACACACTTCCAAGAAAATCTTCAGTTTTCAGGGACCCTTTTCTGGCCTCCAAGTCTCCAATTTTGGGGGAGGGTTATGGTATAATTACCATTTTTTTAGACCAAAGTAATAAGTCATATTGGTATTCAGTCCTAAAGAAAATCCTTTCATTTGATACTTCATGCAACCTACTTTATGAGCTTCCATTTTTCTGTTCCCCATGTTCGGGCGTGCAGACTCTCAATTTTTGGAGGCGTTTATCGTATAATTACCATTTCTATGGGCCAAAGCAATAACGCAGTGCCGATTTTGAAGTTTAAGTGAAGTTTTAAATATTTTTCTCTAAACTCATTTACTTTTTGAAAAGAGAAGCAAAATAAAATACACCTCGGACAAATTTGCCACCAAAAATGGCCGCCATTTTGGTAAAAAGTCAATTTTACTTTTTGAGAACATTGCTATAAATTCTATTTATATCTTAAGGAATAATATAAAATTGATCCCGAAAGATCAGGCGGTTTAAGTGTGGGCTCATTTAAACATATTGCAAAAAAAAAAAATAGACTTTTGAGCAATTTTCGACCAAAAATGGACGCCATTATGGTCTAAAACAAAGATAATAAAAGTGCACCTGCCATTCCAAAAGACGAAATCGGAAATACATATTGTATATCAAAATAAGCTAGCGTTTATAATACATCTTTCGAATATTTATTTATACCGACAAAACAATTAAAATATCTACTCAAACATTAATTCGTTCCGTCTTAACTGACCGCGTGTGCCCCTCCGTTACATCAGGTTTCAGGTTACCTGCACACTTTTTTATTTTCTACCTTTAAAAAAAAAATCAGCTATCACTCATCAATGCCTTACCCGGTATCTATATTTTATATTTCTCGATTTTCGAATAATAATAGTGATAACACACTTGACTTTTGCCTAGAACGTATGCAATATTTTAATCTTTATGGTCTGTGCTAAAAGTATGGACAGAAACCGGATACTACCGCTTGACACTCCCTGGAAAATTTTCTGCCAACGCCCGTGTGTTCAAGCTGTCTACATATGAAAGGACAGAGAAAAAAGATGAGCCATCCTGCGCAACATGCTGTTGCGTGTTAGGGTCTAATAGCCAGTGAAGCGAGCAGCTTGTTGTGACAGAATGCTGCGCAGCATGCTTGTACGTTTAATAGCGCAGTTATGTCTAAGTATAATAATAATAAAGTAAAAGTGATTGGGCAAATGTTCTTAAGAGACAAACGTCACGCAGGAACTGAGCTCCGACATAACACTGATTTGCTGTCTTGGCCCACCAAGTAAATTGCCAATAACTGTCATGTATTCTTAACTCCCGATCATTCAGTTTGAAAGTTTCAGAAAATTGTCCCGATTTTACGCTCTAAAAATATGGTAGCTTTAGTAAAGGAGTGCGATCGAGACGTGTAACCTGGCGTAGTTCGATTATTTTCGGTCACTTTTGCCCTTGAGCTGTAAAATTAAATAATATCTTTGTCTTTACATCATTAAAAAAATACAGTGAAAATACTTTGAAACAAAGGGAGAAAATGTTTTTCTTCTAATATAAACAGTGTTACAACAAACATGTCAATGGGGACTCCTTACAGCAAACAAAGTATACACGCCCTTTTTCTTACTTCCTTTCGTTTGTTTACCTTTTCCAGTTTTCAGAAATTGACACCAAATCAAATACACAAACACTTCACACCCACACCAAATGGCCAAAGCTCAGTAGTAGAACACTGACTTCACATTCGGATAGATCCCTCGCGCCCAACTATTTCGACTCGGGAGTTGACCAGGATTCTTCCTCAGTTGCACCAGGGAAATATCTGCTCCAATCGACTCCTTTCCCACATTTCTATCCTCTGACTCTCGGATGTCTAAAAGCCACAATATAAATTCAAATTTAATTGAAGAAGTAACTTAACGCTACTATCCTGTAGTCCATGCTAAATGAATATTGTTAGCTTTGAGATTGGATATGAAGGAGAGGCATTAATCAATATATCGCGTTGAAAGTTCATGTCACCACTGCTTTAGTGTTCTACATAATTTCTAGAATGTAATTAAAATATATCAGAAATGCCTAAGTATATTTTGACCAAGAACAAATACAAAACTGTTATAAAAGTTGGTACTTACTCACTGAATGGAATCTCTGTGATAAACTGCAAAAATCTAGAGGTTCTACAGTTGAAATCGGCTAAAAGAAAATACTTATGAACGTTTTATTTACAAAGAATCACTGATTTTTACATTTCCCCAAGGTTTAGTTAGTAGTAGCAATACCATTGTATGTGGGGGGGGGGGGGCACTGAGCGGCCAAGATTATGAGCAGGGGGCGTGGGCCCCTGGCCCTTGCTTGGCGTCATCACTGTCATGGATCAATTACATTATTAGCAATTATTATCGGCATTGCGAGCATTAACTACATTGTCCAAAACTTGAGTTGATAGATATTTTACATATTGTTGGTGTCAAACATATCCCAAGTTCCCGAGGATTGGTGCACGCACCTAAAAATCCTTTATTCACCTTTAGAGGTACAAAAATAACCGAAAATGGGACATATACTTTGCCAAAACATTATAAACAGCTTCGAGTAGTCCATTTATTTAACTTCGAAGATCTTATTGTAATTTATATAACTTGTTCCCATTGGGACTTTCGTTCGGGATGTTTTTATGAGCTATCGAAATCCAAAGTTTCAAAGTATTTTACCGATAGTTCTTTTCCATTGATTTTGTGAGGGGTTCTTTAAATATAAAGCATAATTATTTTGATTGATGTAAGGGTTGATTTTCATGAACGCTTGCGTTACTTGCGTTTAGGGTGAGTAGCCCATTGAAACACGTGTTTTAAGGGCCCCTGTCATGTGTTCTGCGTGTAAGGGCTGATTTAATGCAAGTTTGCTTTGCTTGCTTTGCGTGCGATTTGGGTGAGTAGCCAATTGAAACACTTGTTTTATTGTGTGTGTTCTATGTACTACGTAATAAAACACGTGATTCAATTTTCTACTCACCGAAATCTCACGCAAAGCAAGCTTGCATGTAAATCAGGCCTAACACGTATTTCAATTAGCTATTCACCAAAATCGCAAGCAACGGTAGCTTTCATGAAAATCAGCCCTTATTCACCAAATATTATACTCAGTGTTGTAGTCCCAGAATTTCCACAGGGTATACGCTAACTTTATGATCTTTAAACGGAGACCAGGTTTCCAATAACTCTTGATTGATGTTTCCATTAGCAGAAGGTATACGCTAATGTGTAAGATTAACCAGAGGGTATTATACCCCCGTATACCCTCGACTACAGCCCTGACTATTAACGAAACAGCATACTACTTGTATAAATTGTTTGTGGGCTGTGAAGTTAGGTTAAACATTTGATGTGAAACGCAAATATATTTTCTAGTATAGAACTTTTTAAATATTTGAATATCATAACTTTATTTCATTCCTCTGAAATCACTTGACTTGAAGTCGTTTCTCAGACAATATGTCTTGAAGGTTTCGTACTATTTAAAAAGGTCAAGTCTAACAAGTAACTAAATAAATACTCAGTTTGATAGGTGATCAATCAAGCTATGTATGTTTATAACTTAACCTTGAGACAAAAATAAATATTTTTTTAAACGTAGAAAGTTAGTTGTAAGAGTTTATTTTAGTTTTCAAACTTCTGCCAACTTCCAGCTCATTTTTATAGTCTCTTTATCAAAATATTGAATATAGAGTGAATCGATTCAGAAATATAGAGCGCAATAAATAAAATGAGGTCAATTATTCATTGCTTTGTATACCAAGAATAAAATGTTGCATGTGAAAGAAAGTTTGAGCTTTTCTGTGAGTAAATGTTTTTGTTGCGTGTGGTGTTGGTTTGTTGTCGAACATTAGTTCGGCTTAGTGACCTATCGATGTGAGATGCGTATCAAGTATTAAGAGGCGGAGATATGAGAGAAAAAAGTTGTTTTTGATACTATATAGTCACCTTAAAATCTCGGTCTTTGATCAGCAGAGGAATACTGGCATCTGTGATATGTAAGTACCAAGACACTTCTTTTTGTGGTAGGTTAGTTTCAAAGTGACAACATTGTTTTAGATTGTTCGTAAAGTTCTGTGCCATGTTTGCCTATGTTTATCAGAAATATTGGTCAAGGTTTCACGTTTTATCCTAAACTTCAATGATTCTAAGGCCACATTTGAAGCTGGGTATAAGGGTCCAAGGTCCTAATGGACAGAGGTAGGTCTCCCTATGAAATGCATCGATTCAGAGCGGCAATGGGTAGGCATGTGGGTTCGAACCCTGCGGCCGACAATCTTGACTGAGGTTTCCCAGAATTTCCCCTGTTTCACCTAGCGAATGCCGAGATAGTACCGGTACCTTAAGAAAGGCCCTGGCCAATGCTTTTCTCATCCTCTACCTAATCCATCCCGGCCTGAGTCAAAGATGACACAAGGCCTTGAATAAAATTTAAAAAAATCACTATGATACATCGAATTTGAATTTATTTATATGGCTTTCAGGCATCTTTGGCTCAGGGCTATGAAGCATCGAGATGTAGTTTGTGAGTAAATTTAAACTGTTTTTGTGAATAAACAAAATACAACAAAACAAGTAGTAGAATGAATACAAAATAACACACAAGCGCACATAAAACACAAACACATACATAGGCTACAGACAGAAAGGCAGAAAGATATCTTAACATAGTTTTGAATTAAATTTTTGGGCTAGAAAGCTAAACCGGTAAATGACATTCCTCGGTGAGATCTTTACAGAGAAAAGGAGCTAATGGTCAGGACTGTTGTCTAGGTACAATTTCGGCATTCGAACTGTGAAATTTATGTAAACCCTGAAAAGAAACCAATATGATAGCAGGACCTGGCTTGTTCGCGACCATAGATCTTAAATCAAGAATCAGCGACATGCTCATTAGAGTGGAGCAAATGTATATAGAATTATTTCAACTTTAGAAATTTAGTTGGCCTGGGTGCGAAATAGTTGCCTTTTAGTGATTTAAATTAATTTTCAAAAGTTCAATTCAGACAATTTACATCTTCAGCTTCCTAGACAACCTTCCAAAAAAAAAATAAAAAATAAAAAAATAAATAAATAAAAAGATACTATGCTTTTTGTATTTTTAGTTGCAGTTCTTTGATCGTTTTTAACACGTTTTTATTAACTCGCTTTCTTGTCTGTCTCTTCGGTACAAAATATAACAAAACAACAGAAAATCAACTCGCTTTCTTGTCTGTCTGTTCGGTACAAATTTTGCAATGGATTTTAAACTCACTTCCCAACATCGGATTTCTTTGAAATTTTGTAAACTTGCTTGCTACCGATGACAATACAATATTCAATTATTAAATTTACGGCAAAATAACCCAGTTCACTGTAATTAATTAATTAATAAAATAGCTCGCTTGCTTATCTGTTCGGTACAAATTTTGCAATCGATTTTAAACTAACTTCCCGATGAGCTAGAGACTTGAAACTTTAAACATAGCTCAGGACTAGATGACAATGCAATATTAACTTATGACATTTTGAAAAAGTCGCCATCTTGGATCCAAAGTGGCCGCCAAACCCATTGTTGTATAGAATACACAGCCTAAACGGCTAGAGCAATAGAAACGAAATTTGGTATAAGGGTACACTATCACTAATAGCTTACGAAATTATTACCAGACGTTTCCAAAGACACCATATTGGATACAAAATGGCGAACACAAAAAAATGCATTTTTCACACTTTTTGAGCTAGAGAAATGAAATTTGGTATGAAGATACATGACCACAAGTAGGTTAAGAAAATATAACAAAATGTTGAAAAAAATCGCCATTTTGGATCCAAAATGGCCGGACGAACCCATTGTTGTATAGAATACACAGCCTAAACCGCTGGGGCTAGCGAAGCGAAATTTGGTATGAAGGTACATTATCAGTAGTAGATTACGAAAATATTACCAAATTTCTCCAAAAATGCCATCTTGGATCTAACATGGCGGACACAAAAATTCATTTTCTACACCATTTTCTAGAGACACGAAATTTGGCATAAAAGTGTATCATAACAAGTAGTTTAGGAAAATATTACAACATTTTGAAAAAGCCGCCATGTTGGATTCAAAATGGCCTCCCGAATATCATTTTCCATACTATTCTAGCTAGAGAAAAATTATAAATGAAGGTGTACCATCATGAGTAAGTCACGATAATATAATAAAACGTTAAAAAAAGTCACCATCTTTAATCCAACATGGCCGTCAAAAACATTTTTCAAACCACTGAATCTAGAGAAATGAAATTCGGTATAAAGGTATATGACCAAGAGTTGAAAAAAAAAAGGATTTTTAAAAAACACGCTTTTTAAGATGGACTAAAAAGTACAAAATAACAAATTGAATTAATTTTATGAATTGGAAAATAAAAGCGTGGGTGCTCTTAGATATTATGATTTTATGATAAGGTAAGTAAGATCACCTACGCTTTTATTTTCCAATTCATAAGATTAATTCAATTTATTATTTTTTTTACTTTTTAGTCCATCTAGGAGTAGGCTCAAAGTCCCATTCAACCCTTTTTCTCACCCGGTATATTTGTTCACCTTGGATTATATAATAGTTTAATTGGTTTCAATTTTGGGAAGCTTTTGTCTTGAAATTCTTGTTCATAATAGTCCGTCTCTTGCAGTAGTTCCACATACCAAAGACAATCTGTCTGTAACCAGTTCTTCTATGGGCTACTAGTGGCATGGAAATTTAAATTGATCATTCTCATCTGGTATGTTTGAAATAATCTCCTACAGGTCTTCGCCCAATCCTGGCCAGATATGGCCCTGTCATTGCAACAGACTACCAATTCATTAAATCTGCATAATGTTCGTCATCAAAATTAATATTTAGCACTATAAGATCACGAATACTTGTACTCTGTGAATGTCGACAATTATGTATATGACGTACGGCTGTCCATGAGTATGCTGTCGATCATCCATAACATTGCTATTAAAATGTTTTCGGGGTGAAAGTTATAACCACTGCGTTGAATAACTTGAACGACTGACTATCTTCTTTAGTTGTCTGATCAATACTGAGATGATTTGAATATGTGTGTTTGCAGTCATATTTAAATTACCTCTGACATTTAACTGAAAAACAACTAGTGGTCTATATCCGAACGACATATCGAAAGGCCTTGAATGACACTCAAATTTAATTCCAACCCAACGATATATATATATATATTACTAATAGTCTCAGTGATTCTCATAGACGTTCCGTTCCAAAGTACAACCGTAAAATCATATTTCCTGTTGAGAGCCGCCTGAAGTGCGATATATTCCAAGGTTTTTGTTTTTTGCCACAAAATTCCGGGATATATTGCTACTCTTTATTGCCAGTCACATTTCGTAGAGATATTTCTGGTTGGTACTTAGTTCATTTACATCCTCTGAAAGTAACTCAACTTCTATACCCTGGAAGGCGACGCTAATTAGAAAGCTTTGCTATAACGCTTGTGAATTCTCTTGGGTTGTTTGAGTATACTTGCAAAACATGTTCTATTTATCTTCTGTTGCTGTGCCAATAAGATCAGTGCGCAATGCCTTTCGTTCTCTTGTTAATTTACTTCTGTCATTAATATTTTATGGATGTTCTTTACTAATCAAGCCAAAATCTTTCAAATACTTTTTACATTGGGAGACGCATTCCTATCCGAGATGCCACTTGGGGCACATGCCTCTGCATTTCTGCGATACTAACCCTCTGCTGTGTGGAGTTGTTGACGATGTTGGCAGCTGTGATAAGCCTGATGCAGAATTTTCGTCCTCTTGTATTCTTCTGCATCACTATCGTGTTGCTTAATAAGATGGCTTTCTGGAGTTACTTTATTTCTATTTTTCAGCTATTTTTACTGATATTGTTTCGTTTCCAATGATTTCATGATTTTTCCCGTCGTTTTGATATCAACACATGACAATTATCGTATTTTGTTTAGTGTGTTCAAGTAGGAATAGTTCGTTCACGTACAAGTACTTCTATTTTGCAGTGACACACAGAAAAGTCGTTACATTTACAATAACATACACAAAAAAAGCTTTAAACTTTGTTGTTTTATTGTAAGCAGATCTCTTTTTTTTTTTTTTAGAGTCATGTATTTTATTATTGTAGTCTCTTGTATTTTCAATTAACTGCTTATCCTATATTGTTGGTAGATATGCTACCAATTAGTTCATAATCTGCTCCAAATATTTCAGTGTGATTTGAGACATATTACAAATATTAACGGAACAAAAATTACAACATAGTTTGTCTCTACCGCTTGCCTAAGCGATTACTGAGGCGAACCGAACACGCCTGTCGGCTAATGAAAAGTGATACACTCTTTTCTAACTCCCAACTGACCGTTAACCAGAAGAGATTTGTTTAGCGTTCACATACAAATCATGCCATATATCTGGATACAAAATTTCATTATATTTATCTGTACAAAGGATCTATACAAACTTCAACAATACTAAACTACAAAGTTAATAATAATGGAAAGCGTTTTTCAATAAAGTCGCCGATATTGTTGTATTAGTTTCAAGGAGGTTGAGGTCAGGTATAACTTAAACATTATAATTTGGATAAATGAAGTGATAAACTGACTATTAAGCTTCGAGAGCAGTAGTTGCAAGCTCAGGTAACGCTGAATTACTCATCAGGTTTTCGGTAATAATACAAATATTAGATATTTTCTTTAAAAATCATGAAATTTGGTTCTTATCTAGGAACTTGAAGATACATCCGCACATAGCTGAGATTTTTTTTGTGTGGTTTATATTGTCTTAAAAAGACATCCATCCCAACCCCAGGTAATTTCAATTTCTGCAAAAAAATATATTTGCTCCACACTAATGCTCATGTCCTGCAATGGCGAAGAGTTGATTTGTAGGTCAATAGATCTTTGCTTAAAAAAAAGTAAAGTTCCTCTTGTACAAACACACCTTTCTACAACAAGAATAAAATAAAAATGTAATTTCAAAAGTATGAGAGGTAAGTGACGGCATTTCTATGACGTAATTAAAATGTACACTTGTTGCTTGGCGCGCGAGTAGAGTAGAAAATACCCTGTTGTGAGTGAGCGACTTTTCAGAAGGAGGTAAATAAAAGGCTCATATTTCCTTAAGCATATCCGGAAAATAAAATCAGTTATATATAGTAAATACATTTTTTATCTTTGTTATAATACAACGAAATAATATTGTAAACAATTCGCTAGTGTCGTATACATTGACTAAAGATAAAAAGGGTGTTAGAGCGGGCAAAGAGAAAAATATGAAATCAGGCAACGTATAACATACGTAAACATACCGTAGTCAGTAGTAAGGAAAAGATATATTTTTGTTTAAAATAGGGCATTTATTATTACAATTGTAGTAAAATAATACAAATGAATAATTAACACATTCCTGGAAATGGCAGGACACTCAGGAAGCCAGAAATCGGAGAATTTTCGTTCACATTGTACTTTTTATTCCAAATTATCACAATTTTAAATTTATATTTTATTGTTTATACTAGATACACTCTAGATTATTATACATTAGACTAGTTTTACAGACTTTTCTTTAGTTCAAAATGGTTCGTGGTGTTTTCAAATCTTGCAACGCTAATTTAATTCATTCCTCTATGTCATAATGATGAAATTTTGCCCAGCGATGTAAGTCGGGCGATGACAATATTGTATTGTATCAATTCCATTGTTACTTTCATATATTTCTGTATATCTATATATTTTAAAACCATATTTAATATATATTTTTAATATGAACTTCTGCATCCTAAAATAAATACTAGCCTGCAACGAACTTTGGTTAGACTGGTTGCGGAAGACTTTAGGATTTGAGTCAGCAAACACTAGCTTGAAGTATCCGAAAACCGAAATAACAAAAATAAATAAATAAATAAAGACATACTTTTTCTTTAAAAATTCGTACTAAAAAGTAAAAAGTAATGTTATTTATGCATGACAGAAAAGAAAAGCAATTTAAGAATTTATAAAGTGACTGTATATGAAACATACCACATGCATTTCTTTTCAGTCACGCATAAACAAAATTATTTTTTTTACTTTTTAATACGAAATTTTGAAGTGACTTTAAAAAGTTTATTTTAAATTATTTTTTTACATTCTTTTCTTTAGTTCACAACGTTTCGTAGTGTTCTCAAATCTTGCAGCGTTAATTTGGTTCATTTTACAACGTCATAGAATGATGACATTTTACACAGCGACATAAGTCGGGTGACAATACAATATCCCATTGCTACTTTCATATATTTCTATATTTCAAAAACAAATTTTAGTATATATATTTTTAATATTGACTTTTTTATCCTTAACTAAATACTAGCATGCAACAATTATGCGTTTCACTGGTTGCAGAACACTTTACGATTTGGGTCAGAAAACATTAACTCGAGAAAAAGTATCCGAACACCGAAATAACTCGAAAAAAAAAATAGTAATAAAACTTATTATTGCTCGAAAGCAAGTATTTATTTTGAAGCCCATCAAATCTTTGGTTTCGAGATCAATTGTGCCACCTCGTCTACATAAAATAGATTTTAGTCGGGCCGAAAAACACTAAAATATTTATGTGTAAATCTTATCCTTTTCAAGGTAATGTACATTGTTCGTTTTATGTAACTCCTACATTAATTTTTATAACGGTGTTAGTATAAATTGCAATGATTTCAGTAGAAAATTAACTTGTCTCGTCAACTTCACTTTCCAGCATTTGCATTGCTAACTTTAGTCAAAATATTAAAGTTCCACTTTTGAACTGAAGTTATTTCTGGCCTATGTTGATAAATGCACCCTAAACCCTTTCTCAAATCTGAAGGATGACGTCTCTGAACGAGCATCCTTTCTTAAATGGATGTCATTTCATACGAGATATTTAACAACGACAGGAACGAGTAGTGAAGGTAGTGGCCATGATCCTTCTTTAAGATGCCATCTCGGTATGTGCTTGGTATGAAGAAAATTGACTGGCACGAATTCGAATTAATGGTCTCCCATGTGAGAAAAACAATGTTTTACCAGGTAAACCACGGATGCACGGCAAATCGTAAAGGTACCATTCCAATATTTGTAAAGGTCTAGGCTGTCTTTGAAGGTACCATTCCGATATTTGCTTTGTGAAACGGATTGAAATTCTGTATCAATCGATATAGTAGATTGCTAGAGTCGCGGGACTAAACTCTCTTATATCGTTAGATATTAAGAAAAAAACTGAGCAAAAAGCTTTTACACCTATCTCGATTACTTGGGAGAGGACGGCAAACAGTGAGTTCTGGAGAAAGATGGCGCCATCAAGATATTCGCCTTCCTACGTTATTCATTAAAAACCCCAGTCGAGATGGCCAGTTACTATAGGGTTTCTAGCGACTTCACAGTCCTTAATAGTATTTAAATGCATTTATTTTGTGCATTAAATAGGCTCCGGGGCCATCTTAGACGGAACATCCATGTTACCTCAGAACCAGGGAGCATAGGGAGACACCGTAATACCCCTCGGTAAATCCAGGTATCGTTTTCAAGACTACCTCAGACTACTGGCTACGAAGTTCGGAAAAATGTCCCTTGTTGGGTTTCGAATCCTGTCTTTCTGGCCTAATTCTACGGATAGTCAAAATATCTGGATGACACATTATCTGGGAGTCGTTGTCGAAAAGGTCCGGATCGCCAAGTTTTATGAAATTTGCGTAGCAAGTGCAGAAACCTTCCTAGAATTCTGGTGTGTTGGAATTTTTGTACAGAAATGAATAAGGGCCGAGTTAGGACTCATGAAAAGTGAGGGGGAGTCCAGTTGATTTTGACTGCTAAACCACGCAGTTCTTGCATTATTTATTTAAGAACACGGGCCAAAATCTCCATTTTCGCATCAGAAGAAATGTATTTACGATGAAAAAGTAAACAAACCTATTTTTTCTTACTCAGATTTAAGGAAAAAATAATGTGGAGCAGTTCCTTTTCCGACACATATCTAACGAGCAGTTTCTCTTTGGAGACAAGTTACTACAACTTAATAAATGTGGTGTTCGCTTATGAACATTTACAATGGCAGGTAAGCAGCTTTGTACTACTTAAGTCCGGATCGTATTTTATCCGGATTTGGCCATCCATAACACCACATATGGGGAGTCTTTTCTCGTTAATAGCACATAAGCAGCAAGATATATGGATGTATGTATACCTTGCTCGGAAAAGCGATATCATCTCGGTATGTTTTGTTGGAAATTCACATTGCGTGAATATTATCTTTATTAACATACACATTTGTCATTTGAAGTCGATTTGTAATTATTAATTTGCTATTAATAGTATTTTCCGTGAAAACATTTGACGTATTTTTCAATGTATTTAAATGAGCATATGGTAATGTTTTGTGAGTGGTACTTACAATAGACTGCAACCTGTTCGACACGTCAAGTATGCAAACAGCTTGACGGCAATTTGGAAGTCTCTTTAAACTTGAAACAAACTTAAACTGTAAAGTGATAATAATCTTTGGTTAAAACGAAGGTGTTAGCTGACACTTTACAAAAATACAACAAGTTTGCTCTGGCACACTTGCTGCAAGGATACAAGCGTGGAATGTGACGGTTGGTGCGTTTGCAGTAAATTAGCATCAAATTAACAAGTATTATATTTACACTTCAAAGTTTGCAGCACGTTTAACTAAAGTAAAAAAGCATCTTTGATAACAAGCTAGAATCACGACACGTGCAAACTTGATGCAAGCATCTATGCTATCAGGGTTTTAAGAAGTGACATTTAGCCAAAACTTATAAGTTACTATGTGGTTGTAACGTACAAACGCTGGTATCTTTTTCTTTTCGGAGAGTCTTGATTTAGAAAGCTTTCGACCGGTTGATTAGCAACTATCCGCAAACTCTGGTCTACTCCCCTTTCCCCCAAACATCAACCGGAAGTAATTTTTCGTATACAAAGAAATTGTCAGAATTATTTTTAACATGAACCCCAAGCCATCATGTAAAGATGTGTTTACTTACTCTTTGGCTTACGGGATTCTCAATTTCATCGCCGCAGTAACAAACGCTCGCCATAGGATTCAATCCTGGGAAAGATCAAGCCAGTTTTCATCACAAACACCTACTTCTCGAAGACTCCTTCTGATGTGCTCCCAACATCTTCTTGGTCTTCCCAACGCACAGTGCAGCCGATTCCAAAAAAGCTGGCCAAAAGTCTAAAACAAAAAGTAACTAGTTAGGGATTTTTTTCATGTTGGTTTGGTTACAGTAGCTACATCTCTAATGGTCAGAAATTACTTATGAAAGTGTTTATTTCCTTTTACCTGTGCCAGAATAGGAGTCGCAAAGCTACCTTTGTTCGATTGGCATCGATTGTTTTACTGAGGCAGTAAACGACGCACGTGTTGAAAGTTGTATAAAAACTTTAGACTGAAGCAGATCATAATCAAATAAAATGGAATCAACATCTGAAAGTAAGTAGAATATAAAAAAAGTTACGAAATAATAACTTATCAAATATAAATTATTAGTGAAACAATAATTGTTGTTGATTTTTATTAATTGAAATCTTTAAAATACGATATGTTATTATGAAAAAGTTATGTTGCTCCACTGTCAGAAAATAGTCAAATGTATTTTCTTCAATATAAAATTAAAAAATTCTGCCCGAAGTTGCCCCTGTTTGTTATTCAATCGTTTCAAAATGTGGGACCCAAAAATTTATTTTCCACACCGTTTGAGCTAGAGCTACGAAATTTGGCACAATGGTGTATTGTCTCGAGTGGTTTAGGAAAATATTACAACATGTTGAAAAAGTCTCCATCTTGGATCCAAGATGACCGCCAAACCTATTGTTGTATAGACTGCAGAGCCTAAACCGCTGGAGCTAGACACACCAAACTAGAGACGAACGCATATGATCACTAGTAGGCTAAGAAAATATTACAAAATGTTTATAAAGACGCCATCTTAGATCCAAAATGGCGAACCCAAAAATCTATTTCCTCGACACAGTTTCATGTACAGAAACCAAATTTGTCATAAAAGTTGTATCATCACGAGTAGTTCAGGTAAATATTACAATATGTTGAAAAAGTCACTATCTTAGATTCAAAATGGCCGCCCGAAATCCAATCAGGAACTATTTATTAAAAAACATCATCATATTTCATTAAAAACAATTATTATCATTTAAGTATATTCTAACATGTTGGTAAGGGGGTTAAATTTTGCAACTCTGACTTCAAATTCCTAATCAGCGACTCAAAAAACCATGGCCATGTATTCATCTTGATTGTAACATGATATAAAGGCTGTTTCACGAATAAGGGTTGTCAATAGGGGATGGCGAGGGATACATTTTGCAACTCTGACTTCATATTCGTAAACAGCAACCCCCCCCAAAAAAAAAAACTAGTACAGATTTTGAGATGATTCACTTTTGGACAGCTTTTTTTTTAAATAGGCCGGAGGTCGCACTGTACAACGGCCTCTTTCCAAGCAAGATGGAATATATCTTCGTTTTCCCACCCATCCGAGCTACATGCCCGGAAGGGTCGACATGTCGGAAGGGAAGACATCTTCAAGTGTCATTTTGAGTATGCAAAATATGACGACCTCAACTTAGCGTTGGCTAGAAGCTAAGCGGTCGGTTTGAAAACTGGGGATTAGTCGTCGAGATTTCATTATTCTTACATCAAAGAGTCGTACAGTCCGTGGAGTTCTTCATTATGCAGTCTCCTTCATTCTCCGGTTATCTCGATGTGTTTAAGTCTCAAATTTCTAACAGTCCCATGCCTATATGTTTTATATTAGAGGCAAAATTTCGCAACTAGAATTCTAGCGTTTCCTCTTCATCCTCCTGTAGCAGATTGTACAACAAAACTACCGAATTACCTTGAGATTGTTGAAAATATTAGTAAATTTTTATCTGAGCTTTTCTGATTATTGGTAAATAAGGGTGATTCTGCCAGACGCCCCATGTGGAGATGTCACCATCCCAAATTCTCGAGCCTTAAAACTTTTAACGTCAAAAATCGAGAGAAACCGTGCAAAACTCCACTTATACGCTCCCAATTTTTACTTTACACCCCCAAACTGAAAATCCTGGTGGAATCCCTAATAAAGAGTTATTATACTCTGATTATTTTAGTTAAAATTTTTAGTGATGTAATGGTACACTTTTTTAAAAAAAATATATCTTGTCTCTTCTATAGAGACACTGACGAGTCTTACGTATCGCAGGACACAACCTGTACGTACTACACAGACGAATAAACTTCTTTTCTGTTCTATTTTATGCTATTGTAATTATGTAATATTGCTGAGCAAATTATTAGGAACAATAACGTAATTTATTTTCATCTTCGTCCTTTACAATTGAAAAGTACGGTATATCTCTTGCCTTTGTTTTCCAGAAAAAACACTTGAATAAAATTGGTTACCAATCACTTATAAATATAAAAAGTTGGGGAACTTTATGTGAACAATTCTATATCGACCTCTCTCAAAAGAAATTGATTAGATATAGTGCCCTAAATACAAATTAGACAGACGTTGTCGTATAATAGCGCATAAACGATTCAAAGCTAATATCGATGTGTTTTCTGCCTGCATCTTTCACTGAATAAAACATGAATTACACAGACATTCTAAATTGCAAAAATATTTTTATTGATGTAATTTATAATAGCGTTTGCTGAGAACTAGGTTTTATGAAAAGACGAAAATAATAATCATAAATCGATCCTGGTGAGTGCGCAATTCCCCATCGTTTGTTTCTCTGACGTGACATGTTTGTGTTTACAAATGACGCAGTGACGTGCGGAGCGGACGACGAGCGGTGAATGTGAAGGCAGGATGGACATGAGTGATATTTTTATTAAGAAGATTTTATCGCAGATTTGTTATGGTTAGTTATTTGTGTTAGAAATGGAGTCAAGAACTTGTAAACTGGGACACTGGTTTCAAATTTCCAGCAAATAGTTCAGGAACGAGAGAAAAATGTGCCAAGGAAAGAATAACTGGAATCATAACAGTATGATAATGTTGTCAACTTTGTATAACAATAAGTAAGAACAGTAGAGAAAAGTAGGCGGGATGCAAACGTAGAAACTAATACGTAAATGTTGTTGGTAAGAAGGATTTGTGAAAATTCATAAGCTCTACCAGCTACTATTCAGTTGAATGTAAGATTCAGGCAGTTCATTGCACGATGAGATACACAGAAAAATTGTCAATGCAAAATTTGTAACAAATTCAGGTAGGCCTACTGGTAAGCGGGAACAAAATAACGAACCGGCTGTGCAAATTATTACCCTAATCCTTACGTACCGATTTACGTTCAGATATAGTTTTACGTCGCCAGAGAACCACTTGACATTTTTCGTTCGGATTTTCACTGTTCTCTATTTAACTTCCGAAAGCTAAATTTCTGGGCGCATCGCGGTTAGAACATTCCATTCCGGTACTTTTACACTACATGCACTTTGGGCCATATACGCACATTTTCGCATTTTTTCCACGATTTTCCCTCATTTACACTTAAAATGCTTTGAATGTACTTATACTCTTAAAACATCTGCACTTACCTTAATAAAAGTAGTGATCAAGGGTATTCGGTGATTAGGTAAGGTCAGGTGCGGTGTTATTTTTATTGCACACACGACTCCAGAAGGTTACCACTGTTTCAATGGCCAAACACTGCACCCTGAAGCGGGTAAGAAATCTTTGTTATTTACACGCATTAGGAAATTTAATAAAAGTAGTGACCAAGGGCACCCGGAGGTTAGGTAAGGCCAGGTGCGGTTTTTTTTTATTGCACACGCGACTACGAGAGATTGATTACCACTGTTTCCCGCTAATTTGCAACCGCAAGGGAGTCGTATTCATGGCGCTGCGATGGATTTTCATATAATCTTTTTCCTTACAATGGCCGAACCTTGCCCTTTTAAGCGGGTAAGAAACCTTCATTATTTACAATAATTAGGCACTTTAGACAAGCAGCACCGCGCCAATTTTACATAAGACACCTTCCTTTACTTACCCACGAACTCCATTTCTCCTGTAAATTTTCCATTTTTTGGCGACGTAAAACTATAGCAGAACCTCGATTTATCCCAATGTAATGAAATAGGAGGAAATTACAATAAAATATTACGTAAATCTATGATGAGGTTAGATTTAATTACATCGTACTAAATTTTGACTATGCTTACCTTAAAGTGGATTTGTATCTCGTTACAGAACTGTACAATGTGGCGAATAGTTAATTAGACGTTCGTGAACTTATCCTAAAGTTCCAAATGAACTAGGCTCGACCCCAGCACCTTCTGAAGACCTATCAGCGTCAGTGTTGCAAACTACTTTCAATAATAATATTGAGTTTATATTTAGGAGAGTTGGCACTAAATAAGTTTCTGGTAGACCGAACACCCTTAAAACCTTCTATCTATAAAGTTCAATTGCATATGTAACACATTTCGCCGTTTATAATTCTCTTCGAAGTGCTTTGGAAACAATAAAGCAAATTTACAACTTACATGAGGGATGAATGGTATTTATTCAAATTTGCACCCTTGTACTTAGTGATTTTTACTTATAGGGATTGACCATCTGTTACATCTGTCGTGTAATCTAATCTATCGTAATTAAGTGACGGATCATTGGTGCAGATAACGTTTTGCTTCGCAACTGGTTTAATAAAGGAATGCGTTTTGCATTAAAACTACGTTTTGTACAATTTGGTTGCAAATCGCATAATGTGCGTGAAATAACTACTTGGGTTTTGTAGTGGGTGTGCACTGTGAATAGACTACTCTTGTATGTGTATGGAAGGTGCGAAACAATTACAGTTCTGTTTGTGGCAAGGAAGTTGAACGTGCGTAGATTTTGAACGACCCAATTTGTCAAGCTGTAGGAACATTTTTTTAAGCCGAAAGGGTTGCAACATTTGTTACCCAAGTTTTTTTTTTTTTTTTGCCTGGTGGTAGGAAAGGTCTTTTTTTAGGATTTGTATAGATGCTCTTATGGGAGAAAGTGTTTTGGCAGATGCCACAGTACAAGAGCGTAAAGACGTGATCGTATCAAAACTATCCAAATCGGGTATCCTTCCACAGCGTCTCCTTAACTCTTCATAAGTTCGGTAACAGAACCTGATCTGCATTGAGATGCTCGTTCAGAACTTAAGATTAATGTTATTTATTAACGGCTTCTCCTAAGCAAACTAACCCAACCTTCTCGACTTATGTGGATGGTACGCTACGGAAGTAAAAAAAAAGTTAAGCTATCCCCTGTGCGATACGCACTCCATTTTCTTGATCTACGGTTCTAAGTCAGGTGGAGTGGTCAGTCCCACGCTCGACCGCCTTTACCTTCCCAAGGTGCCCAGGAGTACCAAGGACACTCCGGTACTAGACGTAGGCCTAGGTGAACAAAGCTACACATTACTGACATGACAAGAAAACCTAACAGTCCCTAATCTATTCTAACGTTTTGAAGGAGCATCGAACAAGTTTCTCAAGGCATGCAGTTGGCAGAAGCGACTTTTATCGTACAGTGTGTAAACAAAACGTATGCCTGCAAAATTTATGCACAGAAGACCGAAAATTAAATTCAATAATAATAAGATATCGCGAGACTATTTGCTGTTACTGTAAGAAATGAATTTTTAGTGAGTGGGAATGAGACTTTTAGCTATCTCGTGTTTCTCGTGGTCAGCTGTAAATAAAATCACCGCACTTGGTGGCAAGCACGTACAAAAAGCAGCATATTGAACGATCCATTCCACATGGAATGTCGCGACTTGGTAAAACTGGCGCAGGAAACTTTACACTAATGATGCCTAAGGTGTGTTCCGTTTATTAGTATGTTGATCAAGATGCCCTCTAATGACAAAATTAAAAGCCACGCAAACACAGAATCAGTATTGAAGAACTCCACCACCCCTCCTCTCGAAATCCGTGTTTAATTATAAAGTTTGAAGTTCAAAAGGTAAAATTGATATTTGGTAGCCAATAAGTGAATGGGATCCCGTGGCTGGACGAATGGTTATCATGCTCGTTTCCTGTGAACGCGTGATCACGGGTTCAGGTCCAGTGAGGGTCAATTGAACGGAGAGGGTTCAGAATCCACTTTACGAAACACTGGTGGTCACTTTCTTAGAAGCTCACGAGGTTGCTGAGGACGTTAACTTTATGGCTTCCCATGTTTCCTAAAAATGTTCCTGCAATTTCATTGCTAAGCGTTTATTTTTTCTTTGTCATGTTTTGCAGGTGATGACCGCTAGAATGGCTGTCAGGTGTAATTTTCGTTGGACACTCGAGGATGGGAACGGAAGCATCAAGTAGTGAAGTTATTACAAGGGACCAAGACTGGCCGTTGCCTGTAGCTGCGATTCTCTGCCTCTCCATTGCAGGATATGTGGCAATTGTTATTGCAGGTAATTTAGGCTCTTTTGAACTTTTGCATATGTACGTGGAGTTGTTGAGAATGAGACATCTAATACTGGCACGGGACGGGCGTAAGCCATAGTGCTGTTACCTCCCATACACTTTATTTTCTTTCTCTAATACTGGCTATAGTTCACATCAGGAATACCATAATGTCAAGTGTGTAAATGTTCTCACAGGATGTTTCAAAATGTCGAGAACTTTCGTGTTATATTTCTGATGTAAATTATAACAAGCTTTAGATGTCTCATTCTAAATCAGTTCTGATGCTCTTTTTAACTGTATACAAGGTGATTTCAAACTGTGGAGATGGACTTTTGGAGTTGATGTAAACTGTTGCACGCATCTGGCGTCTCGTCGTCGTCACACATGAAGTAATGTATAGGCTGATGATGACGTAACCCACATAGCAGAGTACATCCCTGGGACGTCCCATTTTTGATCCCATTAACGTCAGACTTCAAAAGCACCCATAGCGATGTCCTAAGGACGTCCGTGGGATAACTCTGTGGGCAATACAAACAATTCATCCCGTACGGAGGTCCCCTGGATGTCCCTCGGAAATCCGTGCGGGATTTCCTACCTGGAACTTCTATAAATTAAATCGACCTTACTATTATTATTATTTAATTAATTATAACTATACGAAGCATATGCCTTCGTATAGTTATACGAAGGATTTATTATTCCCATGGATGTAAACGGGACTTAAACAGGACGTCCCGATATCCTGCAGGAGATCAGTCAGATATCCCTGGGACGTCATTTTGCTATGTGGGAAGACACCATATACATCTTAATGAAAGTTGTACCCAACGGTTGTATCTGAGTAAATATGACTGAATCTTACCAAACACTTAAGTGCATATAAACTAACAATAAATATAGTTTTGCACCAACAATATTTATATTTAAAAGGAATTTCAGTGATGGAAATCAGTATAAATTTTGAATGAACTTTCAACCACAACTTTATATAAAAGGTTTACGTCATTCTGGGCTATAATTTTGCGGGAATTACGTTTCTGAAGTCAGTTTTGGCGTGAATGTATTATTGGGAGAGAGAAGGGTATATGACACTACTATACAATAGCATGAGAACACCCAATTCGTGTTGAAATAATAATGGAAATGAAACCCAATTGCATGCAAATCCATATCGATAAGGCATTACAGCCAGGATCAATTTGTATCATTACCCCATACAAGTGTTACATACCCTTATCTCTCACAATAATATATTTACGGCAAAACTGACTTCAGAAACGTATTTCCCATAAATATATGAACCCAGAATGACAACCTTACTATTACACGACCCCCCAAAATTTAACAAAATCAATCTAGATTTACTAGAGTGGACTTGAAGTTGGCGTCTATGAAGTATATCCTCTCAAACAGGCAGTGCCTTCCACCCAGTGCTCATTACTTTGTATTTGTCTTCCATTTCTGTCAGCAGTTTAAAAGTGTAAGGTTATTTCCACACCTTTTGATCACATTGCACAGACAAAAATCTGACTTTCATATCCTCGATACCTCCCAAAGTAATGGCGCGCTAGTTGCCAAGATTTGCACATACTTTGAGATTCTAATCACGATGAAAGAAAAAGAAAATATTATTTGCATCATGAGTATATTTGCTTGTTAGAGGGAATTTCAATGCTTGTCAACTATGCAACGTCGATTTACTGACAATACATTTTTTTTTCGTAGGGAATTCCCCTTTATGTTGCACTTATTCAATCATAAATTTTGCTGAAATACAATGCTTGGGTAAAAGTATGACTGTGATTTACTAAACCAACACCACTTACGTCATTATTTGTCGAGATACTAGACGTCATTTGAGGCGATGAAACGCCACATTTGCGTGCTTTTCGGTCCGAAACTATGCACTTTTTTTTTGGACATCGTTTCAAATGAACTGCTTTTCTCTAATTTCTATGCAAGTAATCACCTCCCAGAGTTTAGAAACACCCTGATATATTTTTCTTTCATTTGTGTTCGTTGTCTCTGTGTAGCACCCAAGCTCGTCGCTTGAGCAGTACAGCTTCAAAGGAAAGAGATTATGATGAAATTGGCTACGAGATTTTCATTAAGGCTGAATCCAAGTAGGCTTTCCCGCATTTTTTGTTGTTTTGTTTTTCGTCAGTTCAAATTTGGTTGCAGTTAAAGAGAAAATAACTTTCAGAAACTGTAGTCTGTTTTGTATGTCAATAACGAATACCATTATCTTTAAAGAAATCGTAACTGGAACTTCAAAACTATGTCAATACACTTTTGGGACAGTCCCATGTCCCAGAAATGTTTTGACATAATTTCAGAGTTTGTGTTAACGTCTTTTCAAAGCTAATGATATTCTTTGTTGACGTATGAAACAAACTATAGTTTATGAAAGTTATTTTCTCTTTAACTGCACTCAAATTTGACTAATTGACAAAAAAAGGCGGGAAAACGTACTTGGATTCAACCTTAAAAGACTACTAGCGTATGTGCCCACCTGTTGGCGCGGAGGCAATGAAACAATTTAATTATCATCCCGTAGGTTGGTTTACACTAGCTCTCCACTCATCTCGTCTCTCTACTTTTCTTTTCATTGTATATGAAACAATGTCCTTAGATCCTTCCTTACAAAAGGCGATGCGTTATGTTATTTGAAAGCTTATGGTCATAATACCCCTTTCACTCGTTCCTCTGGCTCCGAATGTTAGATGCGGTTTTCATCTGATCAAGTTAGGGGGATATGAAAAGTTTGGTGTAGATCGGCCTAATGGTGTGGATTCGTATAGCGAACACGTACAAATAAATACAGGTTTAATTCCCCGAGGGCCATTGAACGAAGTGGCTCGGAGCACACTTTACCAAAAAACTGTAGGTTACGTACGTAGAAGCTCAACAACTCGTTTAGGATTTTAATAATTCACGTACAAATATACAGAGTGGTACAAAGGATGAGGGAGGACAAACCTCGCAGTTGAATTCCTGACATCAAAAGAAGAATTAAAGAAACCTTGCAGATTTTTACTGATAAAGAACGTTATGTCAAGGTACAAAGTTCGCTTTTGCTAGTTAAAATGTAATGTAATCCGGTCGTCAATGTTGCCAACCTATTATTGTTTTGTTTTTTTCAATGGGGTTGTGTCGGTTCATTGGATATTTGATATTTCATACTGACGATAAATATGTGTGAATCACAGTAAGAAATGTTGCAAACTAATTATAGCGGGTTAAACATTGAAAATCGAAATATTAAACCAGGTAACACTGCATACTGTGATTCACACATAGGGTGTGCATAAAGTTTGTTGTGCATAAAGTTTGTTCCCACCCCGTTTTCTCGGGAACGAATTAAAATAGGAGATGCAGAAACACGTATACCATTATTTTGAGAGACTTAACATTTTTCGCTAAAATAATTCCAACTCCGCCGCTTTAGGTGTGGGTCAACTCAATTTTTAAATTGGAAGGTGGGTCCAGTAATACGTATATCGTTTGAAAAGTCTTGATGAAAGAAAAATTTTGTACCAACTCCGAGATCGATATGATGTCCCTATTCAAAATGGCCTTGTAGGGTGGGGGAAAAAGGGCGAAAATAACCATTTTATAAATATATTTTGTTCATGGTGTAGGGGTTAAACAGAAGAGTACAAGATGGCAAAATGCTTCTTCAGTAAAGTTAATTTATGTCCCTTTTCGTAGATCTTACGTCCCCCAAGTTTCCAGGGTCCACACGAGAAAATGACTTTTCCGATGGGTGTAGGCTGGGGCCAGTTCAAAAAAAAAAATATTGCAGGTCGTGTTGAGTTTGAAAGGTCGTGATGAAAGGAAAATTTTGGAGCATGTGCGGGATCGATATAGTTCTCTTGTTCAAAATAGCGAGAGCTCAGATTTCGAAAAAAAAAAAAAAAAACCTTTTTTAAAGAGTGAAAGAAAGCGTACGAGTTGGTCAGAGGTAGATTTTTTTTTTTTTTTTAGCTAAACCAATTAGCGTCTAAAAATATTGGAATGTTCGTTCCGGTATTTTCTCATATTGCCATTCGTTACGAAAATACAGAAGAGCGGGAGATATTTTATGCAAGGGATACCATATCATGTTGCTTGTGGGGCGAAAGGTCTAAGAAAAACGATAGCACATAAAATAACTTTTCTAGAGAAGCGTTTTACCACTCTGTTCAACCCCTACAGCATGAGGAAGAATTACTCATAAAAGAGCAACTTTCGCCCTTTGATACCTCCACCATTTTGAATAGGGCCATCATATCGATCCCGGAGTTGGTGGTCCAATTTTAATCTTTCATCAAGACCTCTCAAATGATACATTACTTGACCCAGCTTCGAATTTAAGATCCTCCCTTGACCCTTTATAGGAGGGTACCCAAATGTTAACAATTCCTGCATAATAGTACTTTCTATAACGTCCGTATTTATCATATGAGCAATAGTTGGTATCCTTTTGTTCTGTATAATCTAAATAATAATCATTATATAATGTGCGATTAATATCAGTGTTATTCATTTTCAGTCTTGGCAATTCGTCAGTGTCTTCTGAAAAGAGGGTTTTGTGCCAACTCTTGTACGTGCAAGGCTACAGGGGACTGTTGTGCCTGTGGAGAGTGCTGTGTCATCATGGACGATATGTGCTGTCCCAAGAAGTCACCTTTCACCAACTGCTGTGGTTCTTTATGCCCTAATTGGAAGGTAACGTTTTTTCTTCTTCTTTCTTCTCAGTGATTTTCTTTGCTTTAAGATCCGGAAATCAGGTGATCACTATTTTGTTACAGTGAAAGACAACACAGTCAAGGGATTGATAAAGAAACACGAACTACAATATGGCAGTCCGACGGGTACTTTTAGGTATTATTATGGCGTGTGAAAACATGGAAGTCGGCAATTAGGGGAGGGGGGAATGGTTGTTCAAGTACCTGTCGGAAATCTAGTTAATGTTTCGAACGGGAAAAAAGTGAACATTTTCAGGGGGTAAGAAAATCTTACCTTGTATGTCAGAAATCCTCATGATACGGTTGCATAATGATGTATTTAAAGGTAGGTAAAGGGTACATGAATATGCCGACCGTTTATGGACTCTAGTCGCGTAGCTTAACGACAAGTGCATTTGAAACAAGGTGGCGGACGGTGTCAAACTTCTTTCGGTACGGAGAGGTATGATGGAAATATGACTGGAAGTAGCATCAGGGACATTGAGCGACTGAAACGGTAGAAAGTCACGGGACCTTTGATGCTAACAAATGTCAGACATAGTTCACAGAATTCTGTTTTGAAAACACTAACTTTAGTAATATGCCACGACAAAGACCACCTGCGCTACAATACTCTATTCAGCCGTTCGGCATCGTGTTCAACATCTTGGTTATGTGTTCAAAATGGAAAAATGGGTGCGTCATGAGTTCATACCATAGCACAAATAACAGCGGCTTGTGTCCATTTGCAGTGCCTTATTGACTCGTTACAGAAGAAAGCATTGTTGGACAGAATTCTGTAAAGAGACAGAAAATGGTTTGTACATTAAACGTAAGCGTCAGTGCATGCCTAAAAGAGGTTTGATGGGAAAGGTGGTAAAACAAGGACTACCCACACAAAGTCATGATGTGTATTTAGTGAGTTACGTGCAGTATTATCCATTTTGAATTGATTCCTCCGAACCAGACAATTGCGGTGGAGGTTTACGATCAGCGGTTGGAATGGTTACGGGTTGCATTGCTGGTCAGTCGTAATGGTGTGCTGATCCACAGAGATATAGCCTTTGCCCACACACGGCATGGATAATCTGTTAGAAATTACATAAATTTAGATGGAAGAAAAATTCCGCATCCACCTTAATCACCTTGCGCCTACAGATTTTTAGTGTGTTTCGAAGTCTCCAAAAAACCGTCTTGACGGGAAAACACTCTGAAACGTAAAGGACATGCAGCGAACAGTGGCTGAGTTTTTTTCTGCAAATCTAAAATCTTGTTTAGAGCGGTATACAAAAACTGGTTAACAGATGCAGAAAGGCTTAACTCCTCCATTTAAAAGAAGAATAAATGTCAATTCATTAACATCACATTTTAGCGTCTAATGTCCAGCTTATTGATGCAGATCAACTTCCAGCAACATCGTTTTACCGTAATGTATCCTTTATGACTTATCGAGAGATATTCATGTTATTTAGCATTACTTGAAATTGGGTTTGAGTTCGCAGTTGAAAGCGATCAAAATACGCCTTAGAATTTTTACTAGATCACTTTTGAAACAACTGTACACCAAAAATAGACAGAATAAAATCGGTTGTGAGCAGGCCTAAGACTCCGAAATAAATATTAATCAAGTGTTTCTTATAGTATCTCTATAACAGTATAGAACCTTACATCCGCTCTCTACTACAAGCAAAACAAATTTTAAAATTTTACATGTAAAGCTCAAAATCCATCTGTCATTCTGAATGTATGTCCGGTATACAAATTCATACCGTTCGACTAATAGACAGCTATTTTTGTTGAAACAAGAACAAACTTTGCCCAGCATCCACATGTAACCAGGACTGTGTCTGCTTCCAAATTGTTGAACCAGGGAGGGACGTAAGTAGCGTAGGACGGTAGGACGAAATAATGACAACACTACCTGTATATGTACTGGATTTGGACAAAATAATGAAAGATTCTTCCTTCCAGATTGCACATGACCCTGGAGGATATTTATAAAATCGATAGACAAAATAATGGCCACACAGTTTACGTTTACTGAAGTTTGACAGAATAATGGAGGCAGTGATTATTTAATAGTGGGGTATTTTTGTCAATTATCTGTCATCCAGAGCAACACCGAATTTTTCAGCTAGTATGTAGTAAAACTTAGTTATCGTATTGCAGTACACTAACATGACGTCAGATCTAGTTGTAAATACCTAATACGGAAGTATGATACGCAGAAACAGGTAAAAAAAAAAATTATTATTTCTTACCTTGTCTGGTCGCTGCATTGCACAGCATTTCATCGGGGAAAATGCAGGAGCGCTTCAGTTTCAGCTTAAAGATTTTTATGCTTGCCCTATGAAACCGTTTAATTCGCTGACAATGCAATTCTTAGGTTGCAGACCTGTGTATAGATCACAAACACTGCTTAAGTAGATACGTAGGGTTACTACTTCCGAATGTGATTTCCTAAGCAGACACTGCGTACGTCATTCTGTGTCGAGCTATGACGTCATTTGTAATGGTGCTGTCGTAATTTTGAGCGCCTGTAGGTCCGAAACTACGCATATTTCGAACAATTGTTAGAGGAACTTCCTTCTTGTTTTCATGTGAGAAATCACCTCCCGAAGTTTGTCGGTGTGGTTTATAAACACCCTGTATATATACAGTAAAATGGGGCTATTTTGAATTTGTAGTGCTACATTGAACATCAATGAAAAAATATGCAGAATACAATATAATAGTTAAGGTTTTAGAAATGAAACCATCATAGATATATGAAATTTACAAAGAAATGTAAAGGTTAATGCCATTCTTAGTATATTTGATGCTAAAAAGAAAAAAATATTGAATTTTATTTATGGCCTTTAGGCATCTAAGACTCAGGCCGGGGTAAAGGGAGGATAAGGGGTCAGCCTGGACCTATGTTGAAGGTGCCATCCTGGCATTTGCCTGTTGTGACAAGAAAAACCCTGGAAAACCTCAATCAGAATGGTCGGCCGCTGGATCCAACCCACGAGCTCCCGAATGCTATGCCAACGCTCTACCACTGAGCTACGGCGGCTCGGTTAAAAAAAATAATTGCACACTGCGATGTCGTAGTATTGAAAAAAGAACTACATTTTTGAAATGTATCACTTATGCTTCCTGAACAAAACTTGTAAGGTTTTACGTAGTTTTTTTTTGTCATGTTCGATGAACAGTCATGCAGACTACCTAGTAGCCTCAAGAAATGTAGTCAGTTAAATAAATGTTTTTTGTGCAGAAATACACACACAGTTGTTAATTTGGTTTTCGTTTTCTTTCTTTTGTTTTAATTATTATTTGGAACCGTCACAGTGCCTTAATAAAGATTGGTGTTTCGTTAGCTAATGTGTTAAAAACATTTGTAATATACAGGACTATATTTTAGCGCAAGATTTGTATATCTGTATGTTTTAGTTTAACAGTTATGCACTATGAAAAAGCAAGTAGCGTAACTTTTGGGACATTCTATATACGAGGGTCGTTCCGAAATTAATGCCTCCTATTTTTTTGTGTTGACGCAACTCATTGCAGAATTTGGCTGGACTGTCTTACCACATCCCCCGTACAGTCCGGATTTAGCGCCTTCAGACTTCCATCTCTTTGGGCCTCTGAAAGATGGACTACGTGGCGAACATTTTCAAGACTCGGAAGCTGTTGTTAAAGCTGTAAGGAAGTGGTTAGCCTCAGCTGGTTCCGATTTTTACAAGCGCGGTATGCAGGCTCTAGTTCATCGTTGGCAAAAGTGCATAACGAATGGTGGGAACTATGTGGAAAAATGACAGTCTGTAGCTGAAATATTGCTCTGTTTAGCTGTGCTGGTGTTATTTATGTATCTCCATTAGTTTCCATGAAAAAAAACTAGGAGGCATTACTTTCGGAACGACCCTCGTATAATTTCAATTAAGACATTAAGAGATGAACCTCATGTTTTTGATGGATTCTATAGATAAAGGTTAAAAACAATTTGAATTCATAGTATTGGTTCATATATACTTAATCTATGGTACTATTTGTTTGTGTCTTGTAAGGAGTTCCAATTGTATTTGAAGTCAGTTTGTGTCGTTGGCAATATATTAATATTTGTGTTTTAACAGGGCAGCGAATTCTTCTGTGATAAGTGTTGTGCCTGCTTGCCTGCACAGATGTGTAACTGCATGGAGCGTGATTTTGCGTGCAAATGCCACCATCCATCGTGCAGAACCATCGACTGTTGTTGTTTTGAGATACGAATACAGGAATCTCCAACTGCTACTCCGTCGTAACATCAAACACATCATATTGTGAACATTGCAGGTAATTGATAATATATCAATCTTTGCTCAATAATCTTATGAGGTCCCCAGCGTAATTGTTTTGAAAAGTTTAAGCATGAAGTAGACAGTAAATAGAGTAGCTAGTTCTTTTTTCTTACAAATAGAGTTGGAGGTGAGAATCAATAGGGTTTTGGCTCAGTTGAGCTTTCTTGAGGTATGAAGCAAAGCTTTCAGTTTAAGGAAGAAAAGTTTTCACTAACTTCTAGAACACTCACCGATTGTAGTTTTAATGTATTGTAAGTTTTACCTTACGACGTTTCTAACATCTAGTGAATCTTGATTCACTAAAGTATATTATTGTTTTCGTAGCGTGTCCAGGCAGGCTTTCTTCTCTAAAATATTTTTGAAGTTTTGAGGTCGTCGCACACAGTATTTGCAATCTAGAAACCCAGAAAATATGAAGATTTCTCTAGAATTTATGAAAATGGCTGCTGAGTTTAAAAAGAAACATGCTTCCATGGAATTAGTTAACAATGTTATATATGAGTAAAAAGTTGCTATGATGTATGCAAAGTAATCCTATTGTTATGTATTACATTTTCATCTAATTTTCGGAAGTCAGTCCAACCACACCATTCGATAGAACTATTTTTGTAGTTTCTGACAAGAGAGAGAACTCCTTTCCTGAGAATCAGGATATCCTGTTTCAAGGGCAGCAGCGTTGCCAGAAATAACTTTGAAATTACAGAGTATGCGAAAAAAGTATAGATCACGTTTCAGAAAGAATTATTAGTACACGTGTGATGACTAGACCATAAAATAGTAGCGTGTCTCAACATGAATTGGAACTTATATGTTTGTAAGTAGAGCCTATTTTAGGTAGGGACCACTTAACCTTAGTGGTTTGCAAACTTTTAAGTTTTCATTCTGTAAAGTAAGCATGCATTTTGAGTGCAAATGGATAACAATCGTGAGCCAGGAGGTTGTACAATTTAGAGTATGTACAGGCAAGATTACAATGTCTTTCCTGTTGGTAGAATTTCTTTTTCGAATGCGATAACTGATTTGAGTACGGTTTTCTTCAAATTAAAGAGACTGTGATTTTCTGTAAGTTATAAAAACAAAACTGTGCTGAAATCGGTCTTTTCATTCCGAAATTATTCGCAAAAGAAGTTTCACCAAGAAAGAAAGAACATTTGATTATGACTGTACAATGTAAGCCTTCGTTGTCTAGGTGTCCAAGCCTGCTTTTATTTTTTAATAGATCAGTTTCTTGCTGCGATAAAGGGTATACGTTTACAAAAGCTTAATGATTTTCTGCAGATACGTTAAGGTCCACAATATGTAATAAAACATGTCTTATATTAAAATATGGTGAAACTTTTTATTTTTTATGACTACTTGTACATTATTTTCTGATCATTCAAAGTGGGGAGTTGCGAGGTTAGGAAAAATATCAGGCATAGGTAGCTACTTTCGTCACGGATCAGTCAAGCCTCACGCACACGCATTTAGGACATGGAAATTGTCACCATGGCTACCGGGCCGTGACGAACATAGCCACTTCTTATTGCCTTTCCATTGTATGCGTAGACGATGGAGCCTAGGAATAATCGAAAAGTGTACGCATATTACCCAGTCCCCTTGGTCCTGACTTCTGGCAAGCAGTGAATTGGCAGCGTGAGTCGAGTCCTGCTCGACCTCTTGTTTTTCTCATTCGAGTGTTTGGTTCTAAATGGAAACGCGCATCAAAATGAGTTGTTCGATTGAATTCATACTGATACGTAAGTCGAATTATTAAAAAGTCCCCTTTTATGGAATGCTAACTTTGATATAGAGGTCTAATACCTTTGAAGCATTACCTGGCCACGGATTCTCATATTGTGCAAGGTTTTTTAGACTTAGATTCATAGAAAATGAACCGAGCGCCTGGACCACACTTACTAGAGCTTTGACCTAACATTTGGAAGGTCTTGGGAACGGTGCCGACGGCCGCTCATCCTGAGTGAGGTTTTTCCTTAATACATGCTAGATAATTGCCGGGATGGTACCTATTAACTAGGCCATGGCCACCTACTTTCTAACATCCTCTCCCCCAGCCTGAGAATGCTGGGAAAGGGTGAAATATTAATTCAAAATTCATAGATAGTGACCGACGGCAAGATTTTCTAAATGTACACGGATGTATTATTCTACACTAAACCGTTGAAAAGTTATCAGTAATTGGTGTAATTGCGGATCACTCGAAAGGTATAGAGCAGAGATATAAACGAATGCTAGATTGCATATCAGCATACAAAAATCTATAAAATTGCACGTATCGTTTATTTAAGATTTCCTCACTTGTTAGCACTGGTTTAGTAACATAAACGACATTCATCCTCTTTGTACATAAAGCTGTTTTACCTACTATTGTACACGCGTCTCCAATATGGGCTATAGCGAATGAAAACACAATAGACAAAAATATAAATTTCTTCGCTCTTCTGTCCTTCCTTCTTAAAATTCCTCACAGATATGTTCATATTTGCAATCATATGACGTAAACTAACCTACATGGAAGTAGCATTAATTCAAAATAAGGCCATCTTTTTTTTAACAAGTGTAATAGCAGAAGTACAAAAACAGGTTTCCAGCTTATTCCAGAATAATAATTTTTAATCCCCACTTAATCCAGAAAGGAGGAGGGAGGGGTGGGGTTACTACCATGATATTGGTTTCGTTGAACTTATCTCATTCACAGGTTGATATTATTAATGTGGACTTATCCAAAGCTTTCGACTCTATAAACCATAGTATTATTCTCAACAAACTTAGTAACCTTTGTACATAAAGTAGTTTCACAGCTACCTTTCGAATAGAAAATATCAAATCAAAATTGGACATCTAAAATCCGTGATAAGCTTAATAAAATTGGCATACCACAGAGGGGCATCCCCCCCTTGAGCTACTGTTTTTTTTTTTTTAATATTTCTGAATGATTTACCGGAAGTGGTGCAAGTAATACAAAAATTTTAGTGTATGCTGACGATGTAAAAATTATGAGAATGGTAAGAAACAGTTTTGAGCAGGGTATATTACAGGAAAATTTTAATCGAGTTGTAAGATGGTATGAAGATACATAATAATAAAACTAAACACGTAACATTTAACCGAAAAGTTTAGTATTTCCGGGTAGACAAAATCTACGATCTTGGGATACAGTTAGACAGCAATTTCTTATTTAATGAACACCTTACAAATAAATGTAATGAAGCTAAAAGAGTCATAGGTTATATCTTCAGCCAATGGTCAAACTTCACAAGACCAGCCACTTCCATATATTTGTATCAAACCCTTGTAAGGCCAAAACTTGAATATGACTCAGTCATTTGGAATTACGTGCGAAAACATATATCAAATAAAATTGAAGCTATCCAGAATACTTTTATTAGAATGCTGTGCTATGTCGTTGGTCTTAACTATTACTCGCAAAGTACAGAGTACTGGAAATCCCATTTTAATCTTGAACCATTGGAGTATAGAAGAGATAGGTTTGATGCTGATTTCACATATAAAATAATCAATTGTAAATACTACTCAAGAGTATCTCCTTGAAAGACTTGTGATAAGAACTCCAACATATGGTACAAGGGATAAAAACTTGTTCCAACCTATTAATAAAAATCATATCTTTATACTTACATTGATAAAACATAACAAAATCTCATAGGTATGTAACTTTCAACAATTTAAATGTTGAGGTTGTAGACTTCAATCTGCCATCTATATTCTGTGAAATGTTATATCTGGTGTAGTAAAAAGTAATCCATTATTTTTGCATGACATTGAAGGCTTGACTTACCATAGTTAGAATGATCTGATTTAGGTCACATATGCGCCGTTTTGTTCGATAACGTGTTGCCATTTGGAAGGTAATATCATGATGCCTCTCTCATAGAAGCCCTTGTCCCTATTGGCAAAAAATTGAGACAGTCGATGTTCACAAGCCTCTCTTGACGCGAATTTTGCACCAGCAAACGTGTTCGCCATGGACAGGAACAGATGGTAATCACTCGGTGCCAGGTCCGGACTATAAGGTGGATGCATAAGAACCTCCCAACCAAGCTCCCGGAGCTTCTGGCGAGTCACTATCGATGTGTGTGGCCTGGCGTTGTCCTGGTGGAACACAATGCCTCTCCTATTGGCCAAAGCTGGGCGATTGCTGCCTTCAGACGGTCCAATTGTTGAAAGTATAGTTCCGAGTTAAGGGTTTGGCCGTAGGGGAGCAGCTCATAGTAGATAATTCCCTGCCAATCCCACCAAACACACAGCAAAACCTTCCTGGCCGTCAATCCTGGCTTGGGCACCGTTTGCGCCGGCGCACCGCGCTTCCACCACGACCGTTTTCGCGTGACGTTGGTGATGAAAAGTGGATCACTTACGACAGTCACCAACCGCTTCAGAAATGGGTCGCTTTTGTTGCGATTCGCAGATGGAAATTCGGTCCATGAGGTTTTTTTTTGCGTTAACTCATGTGGCACCCATACATCAAGCTTCTTTGTGTATCCAGCCTTATGCAAATGGTTCCACACGTTTTTTTGTGAAATGTTTAGCTCTTGGGCAAACGAAACAGTGCTTACATGACGGTCGAGCGCGACAATGTCCATGAATTTACCGACATTTTCGACACGTGGCCTTCCAGTGCGTGGTACATCTTTGACGTCAAAATTACTGGAACGGAATCGACGAAACCAAAATTGCGCGTGATTGGCTGTTACAGTATCCGGACCATAAACACTATTCACATTTGCAGCCGCCTGGCTTGCGTTTTCGCCTTTATCGAAGAAAAACTGTAAAATATAGCGTATTTTCTCTTTGCTAGTGTCCATTTTGACGCGCGCTCACACAACACTGAGTCAACTCATCACAACTATCTGAACAGTGTTTGTAGTACGCAATCTCATCATTTGAACGCCATCTCGTTGAACCCGATCGGAGTTATACAACGCGAGATACAGATCACTGAATCCATCTATTGGCAAAATAATGGATTACTTTTTACTACACCAGATATTTGCTATTTATAAGTGTACATTTGAAGTAATCGTAGACACTCTCATTTGTAAAACTTTCTATAATCAATGCTCTACGTAGTGCTGTATATTTGCATACTCTGCTGTTCTCAGCACATAAATACACTATTACTATTGTATAGGTGTCGTGAAGTGTTCTAGTTTTTAGTATCCGATGTCTTTGTGAAGTGACAAATAAATCTAAGCGATTTATAAATAAAGATGTAGTGAATATTAGTTTTCACACGAACGATCGTATTTTTTGTCTGGTTTTAGTGAAAAGTAACCCGACAGATTAGTAGATGAAGTGGCTTATATTAGAACACTAAAACCATCACTGGATTCGTTGCGACTTATCACTTTTACCAGATCCTCCTGGTTTCTCTTTCCTGACTTTGTTAACCCCTGTTGTGATAAAGAGTTATCTGTCATTGTAGTTTTTATCATAAAGTTTGGTATAAAACGACTTCTTTATCTAACAAGGCTGTCTTGTGAACAAGAAAAGAAAAAAAGTTCTTTTTTATTATTGTTTCAGCACGACTTCCAGCTCCGAGAAACAACCGTGTTCCCGGACCAGTGCGAAGAAAAGAGGCTGAACTGTTTTAAAACAGAATAGGTAAAGCTTGTAATTCGACATACTATGTAAAGTATCAGAGAAGCGTGTCTTCACTGTGTAAAGTATAACAATAAGAAATCAAAATGCATTTTTGTATATTACTTTTCTATGCAAGTGTGTATAATGTTAACTTTGTAGTTTCACAATTTTTGACTGCAGGTTTTTTTCTCGCATAAATCATAAAAAAAAAAACTTTGTTGTCACTAATCACGTGTTATATGCAAGTATTACAAGTTTTCTAATCCCACTGGTATCGTGTTATCGATTGAATTGTGTGTTGTGTAAAGTAACGAAAACTTATTTTTCTGAAACTTGTTGTGAAAGTGAATCATTGTAATACTTCCTCTATATTTTATAAAATATGTACAAACTATTGTAATTGTTATTGTTATGATTAAATAAGCAACAATGACTTCATGCATTTTCTTCTTTGGAATATTCAAAACATATCTAAAAACCTCGGAGACTACCAACTTAGAGCTGTTTTAATGAATCCGGTTATTGGTTCATAAGTGTAAAATATTTAAGCGGAAATTCTTTTCGTTTTTGATGAAAATAGAAAGGTCACTTACCGTTAATCCTCGATTTTCCAACGGTTCTTGCAACTGCACAATGCACTGGCGGTAAAACTGTGGGTCTTGAACGCAAAGAAGGCGTGAGTGCCTGCCGAAATTCTGCCTCATTGGCAAAGGATTTCCGACGAACTTGGCAGGGAATGGAAGAGGTTCGGGGAATACGGTAAATGGTACGGTCTCCCAGCTAAATCGCTGTATGGTATCACTGGCCACCCGCGCCAAATGCGGCCTGGCATTGTCGGCAAGGAACAGTACACCCTTGCTATTCACCAGTTCTGACTCCTCATACTGTAGTGCCTGTTGCACATGTTCCAACAGGCCCACAGCGCGACGGTTTGCCACGGTGGAAGCAGCTCGTTGTGCACCACTTCGAAACTAATCCACCAGATACACAGCATGATCTTTCATGGGTGTAGAGGTGTGCTTGTGGTGTCACGTACAGAATTCCGCGGTAACAGAACAATGTCTAGAACGTTTGGGAGTCTCATACAGAACCCAGTTTTCGTCACCGGTTAGCATTCGATTGAATATAGGTGTGTTGTGGAGCCAAGAAAGCAACGACAAACAGGTTGTCACTCGTTAGTCCTTGTTGGCTTCCGACAGTGTGTGGGGGTACCCACTTGGTCAACTTTAACGCCCTCCATATGCGGTGCAGGTGAAATCTGTTTCATCAGAAAACTGGAAGCGTACGGCAAACTCATCGCACGTTTGGCTTCTGCTCTATGGCCGCCTATGAGGGCCTCGTCATCCAGGGACTGTGGGTTTCCACTACGCGGTTCATCACACAGGAACATATCTCCCGACCTGAATTTTTGAAAGAAAAAAAATAAATAAAATGGCGTAGCGTCATCTATAAAGAGAACTCCGGATACGAAAAGTCACTGGAAAAGCACATCACTTGTTTTCACTGGACTACCGGGAACACGTAGAACCAAGAACGGTGATTGTAGGTAGAGCAGGACATGAAATAGAGTCTAAAAACCTCTTGGACCTCTAGGGGCCATACCTCGTACTAGATATATTTAGGCAATCTAATCTTTCGGCATTATACGATACTCAATAAGACCTTTCAATTGATGTACAACATGGGGGGGTTATCACTTCCCTACTCCTTGTTAGTCACGGTTAATGCTCCCACCCGATCGCTTTTTCAGCACTTCTGTATCAGTGATCACTTCTTCCTATGCGACGTCAAAAACGGAAATAACTTTTTTGGTTACCTTGGCTATCTTTTCACGTTTCATCACTAGTGTTTTTGCATATTTGAAGGGTGTCAATAAGTAGCAGCAAAAATTGGTGAGCTTGGCGAAAAAGAAAAACATTTGTTAGAAGTCTGATAACATGTTCAGAGCTATACCGTACTAACTACATAATATAAAACACACACCTATTACAAGAAAAATATACAATTGTCAGCATACCGGCGCTTGACCATATCACCGCTATTTTACGTTACACTGAAGACAACAAAAATATCACTTAAGCTCCTTTCGATATGACATCCTTAATTTAATTCTGCAGTGTCGGTCGTTGAAAAATAAGGAAGCTGTTTGAAAACATAACCTCGTAAAAGTGTAAAAAAAAAAAAACTTGGCAGATGTCATGATGATCAGTAGAATATCCATTAAGTAGGTGACTGCTGTGAGTGCAAGGTAAGTTGTAATCTACTTAAAGTGAAAGAAAGTAGAGTATTTCGCGTGTGATAGAAGGATAATGTGAACGACGGAAGATATACTGTTGGTTTGGGTAAGTTATTTTGACTTTAACCTAAGTTTAGGAAGATCTATCACCATATGAACGTCTTCCTCCAGGTCCACAAAGAATACCTGTGAAATATGCGGTTCATAAAACGTTGACGTATTAGCGAGAGGTTTTTGTTGTGGTCGTTCTTCGTAGCTCATTGAAGGCGTTTTAAAGTTGGTAGAACGGTAAAATACAATTCATGTAAAATTTGGTGAGCTCTGAGAGATCATTTCGGATGTTAGTTCTAAAGACAGGGATCCGAATTGTCAGAACCTTTCGGCCTGAAATAATATTTTAAGGAATTACATTTTCAGTAACACGTTTTAGCAACGATGGTCAAAAGAGCAATTTCGCGTGTTATTCAATTTAAATCAGATTGAAATAAAGTTGAAGAAATAAGATGTCAAAGTACCAATTGTTACAGCACAGAATTCTTTCCACATTCATACCTGAGTGGTAGATGATAGATGAGGTGAAAAAAAGAATGAAGCATTTCAATCTCTAAGTTCAGTTTGGCACAACATGAACTTGTGAGCTGTCTTGGTTTTAGTCGACGCTCACCATTTTGGAGTTGATTGAAACGATGAAAAAAAAAAAAAAAAAAAAAAATGAAGATCTGACTGGCTGGCTGGTCTGGGCTGCGACTGGGCTCTAGGCTGACTGGGGTGAGGCAGGATTTTCAGAGGTATTTTATACTGTTTTACACCCTTACGCGAGGTGATGCAAGATGTTACTTTGACATGTCTTAGGAGGAGCTTCCTCGCAATATTGAGGACACGGAGTCGTTCTCTCTCTCTCTCTCTCGGTTCTAAGATGAATAACACTTGTATGCCTGATGCAATGAATTGCTTTGCATACTGAAGTGATGCTTCTTTTGCTCATCCCTACAAAACATGGCGACTTATTTTATTCTCACTTTCAAACGCAATTTTACATAAATTATATAAAAATTATAAATTTCGGATTTTTCAATGATTTTAAATAAAATGATTGATTTAACTATTTTGAACAATAAAAGCGCCTCAGGAGTTCACAATAACGTTTGCCTTCCCCCTCTGACGGGCTCAGGCGATTTAGGTACTGGGAAAGGATGTCATTGATAATACAAGTAGGTTTCAGATAGTTTGCTTTCATTCTAGAAAGATGTTGTACAAAATAAAACTTGCGCCATTCTACTCACCGGACTGTATGAAAGGACTCTTGTATCCGTATGTCTTGACAGTCAACTCCTCTGACTGCCCTGGAAGAGTGTAGGTACTATAGCTATATCACTCTTCTTCTGTGTTGTTGGTAAAAGTTCTCTTCTATATATTGAATCTAACTTTCCCCTTCTAGGGAGCTGAGGAGCCTAAACAACTGTGTGGGTCAGCATTTCTCTTGGGGAGTTGCTGGCCCGCACAGTCGGAGGTTCCTGTTTTCCATTCATACAGCCCGGAAAAGTTTCTGCGCTATTAACATAAATATTGACTGACACTTCATTATTTCTTGTACATAACAAGTTACGTATGTTTGTTTTTATTTAACTTGTTCATGAGTAAGCAGTGTCTTATAAGCATTGTTTGTTTGTTACAATTTTGTAATGTTTGTTTGCTCAATTCTGGTTCTGCTGATCTTTGATGAGACCCTCTGTGATCCCGAGACATAGTCCTGGGATCGATAGGTATCCCTTACAATAAGGTGTTTTGCGTTCGTTCATGCAAGAAAAAAAGAAACCTCCCATCTCTAGAAATCAACTTCCATATTAAGCATACACATCTATCATTTAAAATAAAGACTGTCTGAGCGAGCCGGTTTTTTTTCCGTATTCTTACCTAGTTTAACGTACAAGTAATACTGTTTCAAGTGGACACTCAGATCTAGAAGATATATCTATATATATAAAATCAGCATAAAAAGATAAGTTTGTGTATCGAAGATTAAGTGCCAGTGGTTGAAGAGAAATTGACGGGAAAAGTTTTGTATGGCACTGTTTGTGGTACGCAAGTTATGAATATTTTTGACTGAATTCAAGGATTTCAGAACTTTTTCATGATCGATCACTCAGTTTAATTACTTTCTTGTGACTTTCAGGACCTGTAGACAAAACCCCAGTTAGTGTCCTTTTTTCCCTTAAAAAAAAAATCCAGATTTTTGTTCATCGTGTACTTACAAATCATGTTATGGCAATACTGTTTATATAATTTGCTTTTTGATGTTACCTTATTACTACATAGATATATTGTGCTCCAAGGTACTACCTTAGGAACGAACTAACTCTGATCATTTCCCTTGCAACTATTAGTATTCTTCTTTACGCCGAACAAGGTGCAACGTAAACCGAGTCAGATAGCTCATCATATCATCAGTGAATAAGAAAAGTCATTTCTCATAGTATATGTCACGTATAGGGAATTCAACCGGCCTAGTCATTTCTTCTTTGTTAGGTCAAGAAGTTCTCTAAAAACAGTGTTTGTTGCGGAGTAAACAGTCGCTAAGGCGACGTCTAATGAAAACTATGGCCCATAAAACCGGATGGTTTTTTCGGTTTTATAGCCACTGAGGGTTATAATAATTCTAGATGAATAGTTCTGTAATATCCGCGTTTGATCATCTCGACTGCAAAACCAGACTTCCACTACTCCTTTGTCTAGGTGTCACCGTACACAGTTTACACTTGGAGTAGCACATATTTATATACAGTAAGAGAAAGTATTTCAAGGAAAAAATACAGTTTCCTCACATTTCAACATTCTAGTGAAATGTTCCTTTCGTGAAACGCGGGAAAATGTTATCCTGAAGAAACGATTTTTGATATCGATGCTTACTTGGAATGATCTTCTAAGGAAAAACCAAGTTTATAAAACAAGTGTCGTCTATAGAGTTAGTGAGGGGGGTTTGGACCAAGATTTGACTTCTGGAATGGTCCGTTCATATTTTGGGCGCTGCTTTTACATAATGTTTCCCATCCACCCATTTCTGTTTTAACAAGGTCTGGTTTCCCCTTAATGATTACATTAATCAATAAAACATACACTCAATTATCTTTGCTACAACTTGTATGGGCTTTATTATAAATATGGGGTTGGTGCGAATGAAATGTCCGTCATATTCAAAGGCGAAAAAAAAATGAAAACTACATTACCTGGTTAATCAAAGCAGTCGCCGTCTAGTATTACCATCACTCAGCCAACGATTGGATTTTGTGGCGAAAGAAGTCTGGAGTTTGCGATGCGAATAAATTCTCAACTGCCTGTCGCACCGCCCGATTATCAGGGAGAGTTTTCCATGCAAAAAGATGTAACTGCGAAATAAATCGGGGGAATATGGCGGGAGAAGACGACTTTCATACTGTAGCAATTATTAACAGACTCATGGATAGCCTGCATCGGTTTTTGCACGATGTGTGGGCGGGCATTGTTATGCAACATGAAGACACCATATCTGTTAATAATTGCTGTATGCTTGCGGACAAGTTTGCGGTGCATTTTATGAAGTTTAACATTTGTAACGATCTGCAGTTATGGGTTCACCTCGCCTGAGAAAGACACGATGGATCACTCCCACCATAGACTACCATACCAGCAACAACACCTTCCGTGGATGGAGAAATGGTTTAGGACACCGCCCTGGACGTTGATCACGATCCAACCATTGTCCTGACTGTTTACGATTATCATAGCGGATCTATTTTTCATCTGAAGTGACAATCCGATGCAGGAAACCTTCCGAGACTCCGCCTCCACGGTGCTCTTAAGAGGGCTCCTCGCTCCCTCATTTTTAACGTTTTTCAAAATATTTTAAAAAGTAAGAATACTATAAAAAATGTAAGTTCATAGCGCACTAGAACTTACAAATTACTATGAAATACAATGGACAGCGATCTCGAAATCTTGTCGATTGATGAGTACTGAGACTTCAATTAAATAATGACGTCATAATCTTTGAAAACGTATCACTAATCAACGGACATCATCTCGAGATCGGTGTCCATTGTATTTGGTAGTAATTATTAAGTTCTAGTGCGCTATGAACTTGCATTTTTGATAGTATTCTTAGATTTTGAAAAATGTTTAAAATGGGGAGTTGTAGCGAGGAGCCCTCTTAAGCAGCTCATCCGAACATGATGTTAGTCGGTGTTCACGGGACTCTTTTTGCAATGTTGTCTCACTGGAATGAAATTTAACAAACCAACGGCCAATACTGAGTTAATTCGCCATTCCTGTCCCAATACACTGTTAATGTTTTTGTGGTTTGCTTGCAGAATGTCCCAGTTTGAATTCATGAAGAAAAATCACTCGCAATTGTGTGTTCTCCATACGATCCTGTTCAACACACTGCCTCCTGATTGTCTGGGTACCCCAGCCTGTTTGCTGGATGTATACAGAGTTTGTGACGTTAGACGCATGACCTTAGTCAATCCCTGTGTTGTGTTGCTGAGGTGCGTTTTCCACCAGACGTCAAAGCGATCATTTCATTCGCACCAATTCAATACTATATCACTAGTGCGCTGAAAATAAGCGAACTACTTTCTAGGGAAGAGGAGTACTCTGTAACTAGTATCTAACCCGAGGGCCGTACCGCCTTGTGGTGGAATTTCGTGTGTAAACTTTTGATCTGTTGCTTCTGCTACAACCACGAAAATTCATCATCTCTGTTGTTACAGAATAACAAAATTAATTGCTGTCATTTTCCCTTTGTCCAACTTCTTGCCTTTCCACCGTTTATATACGAGGGCTGATCAACAAAGACTGAGTGTTGTACCGCAGTTTCCTTTGTTGCCGAATGCCGGCACGTTTGATAGTTGAAAGAGTTGTGTTTCATGTAGGTGGCAGCATTGTCGTATCGGTAGGTTGGGAGTAATCCGCTGTGTTTTAGACACTGCTTCCATTTCGCCTCACGTGCTGTGTATATGCATACAATGGAGGTTACACCAGAAGAACAGTATGGAGCAATAAAGTTTTGTTTTCGCTTGAACCATACAGCTTCTGAAACGTACGGAAAGCTCAAGCAACAGTGTTTCGCTGGTTCAAGGAATTCAAGGAAGGACGAGTTTCATGCGTTAAGCAAGGTAGACCTGGTGTTTCGGCCTCTGCTGTGACAGAAACAAACATCAATACTGCTGCTGTGACTGTCCGTGAGGATCGAAGGATAACATTACGTAAACTAAGTGAAGTGTTGCGAATTTCATATGGTAGTGTTTTTTCAATAATGCACGATCACCTCCATATGTCCTGTGTTTGTGCCCGTTGGGTACCACGACTGTTGACTCCGGAACAAAAGGCTGTGCGAGTTGAGACTTCCCGTGAAGTGCTGCGTTCCTTTGCTGAGGGAGGAGATGAGTTTCTTCAGTCAATTATCACTGGAGATGAAACTTGGTTACATCTCTACGATCCAGAGGGAAAGCAAGCCAGCACAGTGTGGAAATCACCAGGTTCTCCCACACCAAAAAAGGCGAAAGTTGTTCCATCTGGAATTGTTATGGTAATCACGTTTTTTGATTGTAGAGGAATGATTTACCAGCATGTCACACTACTGTTACAGGGCCATACTACACTTCCGTTTTGGCCACACTGAGGAAGCGACCTGAACTTCATAAAAATGGTTGGAGACTTCATCATGACAACGCACGACCTCACGTCGCACTTCCAGTCATGGAATATTTAGCTAGATTCAACATCACTTGTGTACCACATCCACCTTACAGTCCCGATCTCGCTCCGTGCGATTTTTTTCTGTTTCCATCTCTGAAGGCAAAGCTCCGCGGTACTCACTTTGAGAACTCTGAAGCAGTGGTGAAGAAGTGTGAGGCGATTCTGAAGGACATATCAAAAAATGGCCTGTATCACGTGTTCCAGGAATGGTAGGAACGTTATAAAAAGTGCATTCACTCAGGAGGGGTGCACTTTGGAAAAGATCATGTGAACTTAGAGTTTGAGTAATAAACACATGTGTAAAAGAATCAGTCTCAGTCTTTGTTGATCAGTCCTTGTATATTATAAAGATGGTAAAATACGGTATAAAAATGCCATATATATTAGGGTACAAAGACAGGTATAAGCTTCGCAAACACAAAAGAAAAATGACATTTCGGAAAAGCGTGTTCTCATGATAGGAGAGGAGATGGACAAAGAGGGCCGGACAAACTAGCACGCATGCACACATACCTAGTATAAATATGTATCGATATATCGAATACTACGAACCGAGCCGCCTTAGCTCAGTGATAGAGCATTGACGTAGCATTCCGAAGGTCGTGGGTTCGATTTTTCCTCAGTCACACCAGGCAAATGCAGTGATGGCACTCTTAATATATGCCCTGGCCGACACCTTCTCGAATCCTTGTCTCTCTCCTATCCCGGCGTGAGCCTTAGATGCCTAAACGCTATAAATAAAGTTCAAGTTCATATCGAACAACTCGGGATGAATGGAGAGGGGTTCAACATGCCTGAAAGGACCTACCAGGTTTGGCTGAACACTACAGAAGATATAATATTGTTATTAATGGTTATAAAAACAGAATTATATCGAATAAAATAATATTTAATGCTGTACGTAAAATATTTAATGAAAAAAAACCTTGTAACATCACAATAAAACAGTATAATAACGAAAAAAAAAAAAAAACACTTCGAAATTAAATATGCTGTGACCAGACAGTGAAACAGTATAAAAATATTTTTGATTTTCCACAGGTATGTAGTTTATGATACATTAAACATAACTCGCATATATTTGAAAAGTACAAAATCTTTTAACTACTTGCTACACTGGTTATTCTGACAATCTAAAGACCATATACTGAGAAAAGAAATACTCTATACGTAAAATAATTCATATACTGAAAAAAAAAACAACTCTATACGTAAAACAATACAAACACATCTGTAAAGTATACTGACTTTTGATTGATATGAACACATGTAATGAGCTCTCAAATACAATATAAAACAAAATATGGCCAGTCTTAAGCGCTTTTGATATTTTTGCGTTGGTTTCTTATACAAGTTTCCACTTATAAAAAGCCATTTACATTTCTTGTACAAGAAACAAGCATAATACACTATAAAACCATAATCAGTCTTTCAGCGATTTTGATGTTTTACAGTTACCACAACACTTATTGTCTTTTCATTACAGATCCGCGTGGAAAAGCTTAGCAAACAATTATATTTAAAAATATCGTATGCTTATAAAGAATTTAAGCATTTTATATGCCTATAGTTTTAGTTTTAGAACATCTAAAACAGAAAATGTGTACACAATTCGATTTTTTTTTCCAAGATCTCTCTACCGGCTAAATTAGTGTTGTGTAACACAAAAGGCATTATATTTAACCGTTCACAATACGAGGAATGTTTTTCTTGTAATGAGAACACTGTCACTTAGCGGTTGTTCATTGTAACTATGACAAATGATTAACGATTTGTTGCTTATCACTGTTTCGCCCATTTGGTGACGTTACAGTGCGATATCGAGTTGTGTGTATATGTGAGCTTTTTAAATGTTTACGTGCATGCGTGTATTCTTAAAGATTCTCGTTCCAGGAGGAAGAAACGCACATCAATGACACAAAGGATTATGGGATGCCTATGGTGGCTACTGTCCCAAATGGAACTGTTGCCTGATGGGTAAAAACATTCCAAAGTGCCTTCAGACAACCCAGAAAGAACAAGGCGGAGGGGACCCTTGGAACGCTACAGATAAACAGCACCTGGATGGACTCATTTTTGCACACACTGTTCCACAAGGGAGCATAGTTAACTATTCGCCTTACCTGCAACCTTCTGAGATCGCATCCCATTATCCTACACGACAATCTTGATGCTATACGTGAAGGTCTTACTGAATAAGTGGGGCTAGGAAATACTTGAACACACTTCTTTTGGCTAGATATGAACTTTATGTGATCTGTTCCCGAAGAATCCGTAAGAGGGAGACACTTTTGTAACGTTTCAAGTATCATCTCTCTTTGGACACTTCTCAGAAAACGATTGTATCACTTGGATACGGCACCGGCCCGATTTTTGGGGTCGTGTCCCCGCAGCAGCAAGAGATTATATTCAAGGATTCTAACCATCACCAAATTCGCCACTTTTCATATGCCGTTTTATGTTTTCATTAAAAGAAAAACCACCCTCGTAGAAGGTGTTGTTGTAATACAAACACTGGAATATACTGTGACCCTGCTCTAAACCGCTAGTTTAATATTTTAGATTTAAGCTACAATATATCTTCACCCTAGAACTAAAAGGTACTATGTCCACTTAATAAAAAAAATAAATAAATAAAAAAAAACCCAACAACAACAACTTTGAAGTGCCCTTTAAAGTCTGAATAAATTATTCATTGGAGGTCGTTTTGTGAGATATTATTTTCAGGGTTGATGCCCTTCAGTACAAGGTCTTTGACTGTAGTGTTAACTCCATTTTACCAAAAAGTGGACATAGTACCTTCTGGTTCCAAGGTGACGATATCTCTTTATTCAATAAAATATAGCAGACAGATTTTCTTAGCGACAGACGGTAAAAGGCAATTACAATGAGTAACTCACACATTATTGGTCACAATATGGAGGTAACTTAAATTTCTAATATTTAATATTCATGTTGTGAACCTCAATACTTCTGCATTTGTTAAAAATGTAAATTGATCATTCTAAAATTAAGTAGACATTTGACATCGACAATTTTTCGAAAGAAAAAAAAAGTTATAATTGTTGCATGTAGTCTTTTTTAATACTCAAGGAATGCATAATATTTAAAAAGTAGTGTGCTTTCTGTTGTTACATGGAGGTAACATATGAATTATTGTTGTTAACTTCTCAAACGAGCTTATCCATCCGTTTTCTACAGACGAGACCTACAGTTTTTGTTGAAGTGTATTCCGAACCATTTCCTCCAGTGAACCATCACCAAGTTCGGTTTACGTACACAGAAAGCGAGTGTGCTAACAAATCAGCCAATCGGAGTCCTTGGAAACGACGTATGATTTAATGGACGTCACACACACGAAAGTGACAAAATGAAAGAAACTATTTTCTAATCTCCGCGGAACTGCTCCATTGTAATCACTTCATCCTTACCTTTTTCGTATTTGAAGCAATCAAATAAAAACCAAACCTAACCTTAGTTACCTTAGCGTATTGAATCTGAAGCCAAGAATGGATAAAATATGAAATTGCATGAAAAAATGGAGAGCACAAGGTCCGTGAAGTGATTATAATGGAGCTGTTCCATCTCTGCAAACAAAATAATAAATCATATCGGAAAGTAAGTTTTAATAAATACGGTATATACCTGTATGACATACGTTGCGGGGAAGTCTTCCACGTAGTTTGAATATTACATTCTGTAGTTGCCCTAATATTTTCAAACAACCTCGTGTTCTACATCGGGGACGCACCAACGAATATTACATAAAGAAGTACATAGAACGAAACAGTAAAAGAAGAAAAATGCAACTCAAGATTGAAATGTTTATATGCTAGCGAATTTTGTTTTTCAACTGTTCTAGTGTTGCCAGGTTGTACATACGAACAAAAAGTGAATGTTCAAAAATTACTAAATTGAAAAACCCGACGATGACCTGGGTTGATCAATAGAAAGGTATGCCTTGATATAATCTGAAACGTTACTTTTTTTTGTATGTAAATAAATCTACAAGGAACCTAATAATTTTGATTTCATTTAAAAATTATACATATACAGTGTACGGTATCGCGTCTGACTACGAATCGGGCGGCCCGGGTTCAAATCCCGGCCAGGACATTGGAGACTTTTCTCGCAGTGTTCCCAAGCCTGGCGTTCTGAGGTGCACTCAGTCTCCTATCAAATTGAGTACCAGGGTGTCCTTGGTATTCCTGATCACCTTGGGAAGGTAAAGGCAGTCGAGCGTAGAACTGACCACCTCACCTCGCGCCGTAGGTCAAGAAAATGTGGAGCGCCAGCTCCACATGCCCCACGCGCCGTTCACGGCACGTGCGTATCCCACAGGGAATAGCTTTACTTTTTTTTTTTTTTTTACATATAAAGTATGTGATTTTGAGGTAACGAACTCGCAAGTTCATCCCCTTCCAATTATACAAAAATGGACAGAGGTGACACACCACGTCCGATAATCAAAGTAAGTGACTGAAGATTTTTTGGAGAAAGTAGGCATACGCTGCCTCTGCATTCTCGCTAGTTTTTAGTGAACTTTTCAAAATGGCGCACGGTAGTAACACTGATGACGAAGTTTAATATTTTATAACACCAGATTCATTTTTCTTTCTAGCCTGTGAGTACGAGTATTTTTATCAAATAAAGAAATATGTTAAAACATTGAACTGAAACACCATTTTTTTTTTTTAAAAAAAAAGGCGTAGCTTTGTTTTCGGCTAAAAAAAACGTGGTTAGTGACAGTGTATGGATAAGCCATTTCTATGCTGTTTCTAACTTTTAAAACGAAAGCGAAACAAAACAACACAAGCCTTTATGAAGTTACTAAACTCATAAAAGTAACTTCATTTCGCTAGAGTTGACAATTTTAAGAATGGCACTTAATTTTAGAATGACCTACGTGAATTTTTTGATTTTGTTTCTTCGGTTAATCAGAGGATACTGTGCACTTAAAATTTAACATAATTTTATCCCTATTTAAAGACTTATCACAACGTGATAAGCCTGACAAATCAAATACAACCACAGAACAAATATCCCACAAGCATAATATTCTCATAATTTATGTTGACTCACATCGGTGTGCAATTTTTCATCTCGACTAGTGATAAAATTTCAGTTTCGCTTTGTACTATCAAATATATGAGAAAGAGAAATTCTGTGTCCAGAGAAGATATAGGCACTTGTGAGAGAGTCCGATATCTTTTCTGACGTTTACAGTATTTATCAAGAGAATTTGGGTACCGCAGTAGCACGTAAGAATAAATACTTGCATCGAAATACCGATATAAAATTACTATTTCAGAATTAATACAATATACCATCTCCATGTAGCACCATCACCATCAATGCAGGTGACAAATAATAATAATAATAATAATAATAATAAAAACATGTCACTGTGACACATATAAATAATACTTACTGCAGTGTTAATATTAAGAAAAGCTAGGGTAAGCTTTGATATTAGTTGCACGTGTTTATCCTTGATTTGTTCAACGAAAGTATAAACTAAAATTTATATGGAATACTGGCACAGCGACATAGCATGTCTAAAAATACATTATGTAGTTTTTTTATTATCAAACTTCGATGAAAAATATATCCCAATGAAAATGCACATGGAAGGAAAAATCACACTTGCCAATTTTTACACAGACTACTTTTAAAGTTAAACTGCCATGTTATTTCCTTGTGCTTCTACTTTTTTTTTAAATATTGTTTTCCTTTCTAGCGACGTCAACTGACAGTAGTCCTTTCAGCCACTAGATAGCATCACGATCAAAAAAATTCAATAAATTGAACTTATTTTTTTCCTGTGGTCTTCATATATAACCAATACAAAAATGTACATAAAAGCTGATAACATTACATTAACGGCCTGTCAAAGGTATCAACCAGAGTCTCTGTTATAGGTATCATCTCAGTGTTCGTCTAATGGAGCTGTGGAAAACCTTAATCACGATGGCCACCGTGACCAGAATTTGAATGACCAATGTCTCTCACAGAGCTGAATGCTGCTTCTAGGCTGGTCTATTGTAAAATTATATCGTCGCTGTATTTTTTTTAGCCTTCCTGCTCGTTGAAGTATGCCATTGTAAGAGAGATCTTCCGTTAATCAAGACAACTCTGGGGGTAAGCGAGTGGGAAGCAATTGTCCAGAGTACTGTAGAACTGGTGGCGTGGGACAGACGTTATGCAATTTCTGGAATGGTGATTGGCATGCGTAGGTTTGCAAGGCCAGGACAGAGTCATGGTTTTGTATTAAATATATGTAATGTATTGCCACGAAAGCAAAATGCATAGCACCACGCCATGCTTCATCGCGGCTTCACAGCTGCTGATAAGATTCTAAGAACAAGACCAACAGTTATGGTAAAGTGAACTAGTGAAGTATTCGAATGTTCGAAATGTCAGGAATATTCGAATAGACAGAGCTTTAGTTTTGATGTATTTTTATTTGTACGTTAATCATTAGTGTTCAACATAATGAGAGTAGTCCTCATGAGGACTGATTTAATTTCCCATCTCACCCTGATTCACCCATAATTTTCCGTGGGAAATTTAACCCCGCCCGACTTTGCGATGGAACATCAACCTCGACATCACTCAACCTCATTCTTACGATGGAACTTCAACCTCGATCTCATTCACTGTCGGCCTCAAGAGGAAATTTGAACCTCAACCTTATGAGGAACTTGAATCCCATCTGACTCAACGTTAGGATGAAAACTCAGTCTCACGATGAAACTTCAACCTCAACCTTACAACCTTCACCTCGCGTCTTGAGTTCTAGATGTGATGAGGCTCAATACCTGGTTGAGGTTGAGTGCGTTCGAGGCTGATGTTCCATCGTGAGTTGAGGTCTAGTAAGCAACGCATATTATGCAATTTTTTTTGTAAATCAATGGACGGATGTATATTTGTATATGTTGAATTTAAAATAGGTTGACAACATTGACAACTGGTCTGACTGGAAACGGGGACACTCACAGTATTTTTCTATTGTGTCGATAATGTTTACGCCAAATTTGGTACGGATTCGTTCAAAGGAAATTGAAAAATGAATTTTTAAAAAGGATGGCACCACGATTGAACTGGGACGCAATGTCCAACCCTGACTACCTTTACGACCTACCCTAGTACCTAACGCACATGAATGTAAAATTTGGTGCAATTGTGAAGAGGTTCTGAGAACTGGTGATCTACGGGCCCGCGGTTGAAACCAAAGAAGCTGCTGACCTGCGGGCCAGGCCGGATCATACCTCGCCCTATGCAGGACTCAACTCGGGCTGTGTGAGATGGGTAACTGGTGACTTGTGGGCCTGTGGACCAGGACATCAAGAAGCTGCCTGCCCGCTGCCTCTTTAGCAGTCCAGGCTAGGTGGACTATTACAGCCCGAGTTTGCGTGGGCGGGCTAAAGGGCAAGTGGGGCGAAAACCTTGTGCGGGCTGAACCGGAAGGACGCTATAAATGAGTGAACTGCTTGTTAAAACCCACAAACATCCATGCACCAGCTGGGATTCGAACTTAACTCCTCTTGAATTTTAGTCTGACGCCCAAGCGCATGACAGAACTGAACATACTGACATTGATTAATGACTACTGGGCATGAGACAAAGAAAAGTGGCGCAAATAAATTACTTGTTTATGCTGTATATGGATGATGCATATATCGCACGTTAGCAAGAAAAGTGTCTCAACTCAAAAAATTATAATTTTACAGGAGAACGGAAAGAATGTCTTACCTAAGAACCTATATACAAAACCCGTCAAATAATTAAGCGATCAACCGACCACCGATGAAGATAGACTTTGGCATCTTTGTGAAAGAACGAAAATGCTTCTCTAATGCTTTCGAATAATAAATAATAATAATAATAATAATAAAAAAAGAGTTGTAATACTTTTCCTGAAAACGTGCGATATGTAATACGAATGACAGTGGGTAACCGGTTTATATGTTTTAATTACAGTACCTGTGTATTACCGGTTTATACACTACCGGGTCAATATTCCATGCCAAAATACTTTAATAATACTTTTCATTCTTTTTTCTTCACTAGATCACCATCTATAAAAACTCGTTTTTGAATTCGCTCTATTATTTTGCCCTGGTCCGTTTCTGTGATGAATTATTTGAGGCGCCTATTTACAAATTCAAGAACAATCAGCACTCTAAACAATCGAAGAACAATTCAAATTTATTATGCAAAAGAACTTCAACGTTCCATAAAGCTTAGTACCTCTTATTGAAAATTATTCTCTTTGTACTAAACTTTAAAAAGAAAGTTTTTCCTTGACACTGAGAGTCGACTTACTGGAAGTTAATCACTGTTCACCACACAAACGAGACAGCTTTCTCGAAATTTTGCGTTCTCATGTGCGTGAAACTGCCAGTACTCAATGTAGTTCAAATTCTCTGTGTGTGTGTGTGTGTGTGTGTGTGTGTGTGGCCGGGGGGTGTCTTAAGAAAAGCCCAGTTCTATACCGAATAAAAACTCTATGTCTTCACAGAATTGTTTTTTAAATTTTTTCTGATGGGTTAAGAAGAAACTTTTGTCAAAGTCCGTCATCTATGAAGGATGACGTCCTGTGGCGATTACTCTTCCAGGAGCACAAATGGGGAAGATACCTTTATTGTTGAGGTATCATCCCGGGATTCACCTGGTGAAATTGAGGAAAACCCTGGAAGGTCTCAGTTAGGATAGCCGGAAGCGGGGATCTAAGACCCTTTTATGCATGGCGTTAGTGCGGCGCGGCAATTCTGCAAAACATGCCCTCGTGTTCTAAAGAACAAGAGCAGCAAAATACCGGGCGGCACACTGTAAGTACATGGATTTCAATAGGTATTTTTCAGCCGAACTGTTGCCAGACATTCTTGGCTCTAGATGCTCAGAGGTTTCCCTTCAAGTGGTGATCAAACGGTTAAGTCCCACGGTAGTGATTATCTTATTTCGATATTAAAAACAGAGTATACATACACGGATCCATTTTCACCTCTCGCATGCATAAAAGACACTGGAACACTACCATTTACACTTCCTTTTGTACATCTATACCATCGACATGAAGTACGTCCATAAAAGGCAGAAAAAGAAAACGTCTCGCAGTCTGCCTTCATGCCGCAGGGTTTAACCCACATATCTCCACAGTTCGTGACGCTGGTAACTGGATCACGGAAGCTCAATTACTACAGAACTGTTAGATTGTTAGATCTTAAATAAAAAAAAACGTCCATTTCATACACTTCAAATTATCCCTTTGAAAATTTTACAACCAATTACCTAGGTGTCATTCCTCGTATGAAAATACCTGAGGTAGATAATACATATTGTTAATTTGTACATTTATCTTTAAAGAATACTGTTTATAAATCAATGATATATTTGATACATGATAAAATAATCGACAACACTTATATAAACACAAAACAGAACTACTCTTTTTTTTTATCTTTTGATACCAGATATTTTCATGTATTCAGATTCCGTACAGTCAAGCTTTCGAGAGTGCTAATAAATGTCTTTCTCAAAGTACGGTTTACGATTTGAAAGACATTTAGGGCTAGTTTTTCACTGTCTGGTTAAAGTACAGGTTAGCTAGTAACTAACAGTTAAATTCTGACTAGTTGGTTTATCGGGTGTGGGGGGGGGGGGGGGCTAGGACATGCATTTTTTAAAACCCCATGTACATCGTGTATAATAAAAAGTATCGAACCTGACTTCAACTAACCCCTCTTCACTCGCCCGAGATACTGTCCATGTTTCTTGTGGCAAAATACGTGTAATTCATTACACGAAGTTTCAACATAACTCCTCATGGGGTTATGCTTATTATATGTTGATGAACTGCGTATTAACGAAATGATAATGGCATAAAGCTTTTCGTAGCACTTTTTGGTTGGCTGAGTTGTCGGTAGGTGTTTATAGAAGTATCTGTGGTAATTATTTGCAAGGAAGTAAGGGTTATGGAGCGTACATATTGCGCGGAAGCTGCGGGTCAGCGACCTAGAACCGTTACGCCTACGTAACTTTATTTTGTATGGGCGATTTTTAGTAACTGACTTCGGCCCGTCACGATTATGAATGCGATGCTATTAAAAATTTAGATCCATGCACCAGCGGGATTCGAATCCGGGACCTTTGAGCCGCTTGATTAGCGCTCCAACCCACACGGCTACCAGGTCGGCGTCACACATACGGATTTTTTTAGGTAGTAACTCCTCTCTCTACATATGTGTGTTTACTACCTTATTTCTTTATTCCACAAATCTCTCAATAGAATCTAGCCTTCATATTTCTTACTTCAGAAACTAGCGAATTTGATGCGTATTTTGTTTATAACTTACTGGGCTATCCTATATTGTACTGTTTTCATAATTCCTGAACAACTCCCTAGATGGCGAAATAGTAGAAATCCACTACCCACCAGTCAAAAGGCAACTGAAAAACGGATATTAAAGTTAGAGTTCAGGTTAACTTTAACTATAATTAACTGGAAAGATAACTGGACAATGAAAAACTAGCTCTTAATAAAGAAAATGTAAAATGTACTGTATCTTGTAACGTTGTGCACATTAAAATCACGGAACTACCTACAATCGGACCTCGATATAACAATATTCTGGTTACCAGTAAAATATGTCGTTATATCGCAAGCTTGTAAGCGAATAAATGAAAATAACTTGTTGGTAATTGATCGTGTACACCGTCACATTATACATTATACCGATATTTTACAAGTTTTTTTTTTAAATGAAGTTATTTTTCTATGCTTTTGTAGATTTTCAGCAATACAGGCATTTCGTATGGATTAAAAAAAAAAATAATCTAACCGATTCATAAAACGCCAATAATGTCAACAACGATCAGTATATGATGAGGGAGCTTTTAGTATTTTCAACCGGAAAACTCAATTGGTGAAAGGGATAGCGATCCTTGAAATTGGTGACAAGTGTTAGCTGGTTTATCGATTATTCATGCAGGTTCCGAATTTATGTTCCGAAAGTTGGAAATTATCCCGCCGCGCCTGTTCCATTAATCAAACCTGAGAAAAAAACAAGTTTTTGCCCTACTTTTTCATACTTCACAACACGCCGAAGTCTATCACTACATATGAAGCAGAGAGCTTTTGTTGCCGTAGGTTAGGAGGAGAGTTTATGGGTGGAGTATTTTGACAATTAGAGCCTCTATTTCTGTAATAAATGTAGTTTGGATTGAGATAGACTGATCTTAAATGATGCAATAATTTTATCACTGTGTGGGGCGTTTTTCCAATCAATCTTTATCGTTGTATTGGGAGGTAAAAAGCATGCACAGCAGAAGGAATCTGCAGGGACCGCTAAATTTTATCATTGTAACCCGATTATCGTTATTTTGAGCATCACTGTACAGCGGTCCGACTGCATTTAAAACACAAAATATTAACAAGAAGGTGGCAAGTCTACCGGTTGATAGCCTGAGATCCGAAAGGTCCCAAATAAATTTCCATCGGTTGACCTAGAAGTGCCATATTGATAACAGAGTAGTCGCGGACATGGCCAACATAGATCGACTGGTAACAAGTGGTTATAGACATAGCCAACATGCATTCAGGAGCTCGACCGGTGGACCAGCATTTTATACCTACTAGTCGCATGTCTTGTGTAATAAACATGTCATTTCGTGTAATTTTAATGTACATAACTTTACAAGATACATTTTATCTTTTCTCACTACTCAATCTTTGAAGTCTTAATCCCGACTTAAGAAAGCGAATTCGAAACACTCTGAAAAGCTTGCTAGTACATAAACGGAATTATATGACGACACCAGGCATAAAAAGGAACGAAATTATGCTACGTTTCTCTCCATGTTTTAATATTATTATTATGCTCAAATCTACTAGTATAACGCACATTATTAATACAGCTAATTCAATGAAGATTTTACGACTATCCGAACCTGAAGACCTCGTTCATATTTAGGCAAGTATGTGATTGATGTAATAGGATAAACACTGCAGCTAATATCAAAGATACCATGAATATATTGATTGGATAATTCGTACGTTGAAGGATTACAGAACTTCAAAAAGAAACAACTTAAGAGACAATGAAAAATAAGCAGAAACAATTCACCACCCTTGGAGTTCCGGAAGATTTCTGTACAATTCTAAACAACTGGGATTTGCAAGAGCACCTTGGTTTGTCACCATTTGACCTTCAATAACCTGTCGTACAGCAACTTCGACTTTCTTGCCATTAATTGTGTACTGAAAATAAAAGATATAAAAAAAAATCATGTTTATTACAAACCGAACAAGCAAAGAGCACTTATTTTCTTCAGTAGCAAATTTATCAACAGAAACATAGTGAAGTTAATTTCTATTGAATGAAATTTCACGGAATTTAGAGGCTACATTTCACGGACCTTACAATATATTTCCACTTTCACTCTTGTTTACCCAGCCCAAGTGGTGTAGTAGTTATGGTCGTGGAGTTCGGAAGGATAGTGGGAGGGAAAGCAGATTCTAGTACTGGTGCCGGCCATAGGTGAATGTCGAGATGGTGCCTAAATGAAGGCCCTTGCCACTACTTTCCCATTCTTGCGCCCAGAAGTGCTCGCCGAATGACCACTCCTCACACATGTGACGGACTCACAAATGCCTATTCACCCTGTACAAAATATATAAATAAATTTTTCTCTTATTATTATTATTATTTTTTTTTTTTTACAAATAACATCCGGTTGGTGGCTAGGTCTGCTGTCCGTTATACCACCACGCTACGGTTAATTCTCTGTGTATCCTCTCGCCTCGGCACTCTCGTAGGTTGCTACGACTCCCAGGTACTCCACAACAGGTGGAAAGTTTTGTTGATGTATCTTTAGCAATTGTGCAGTGCGAAAGAGTAGAAATATGTTTTTCTTTACAGTATCCTCCGGTGTATATGTGAGGAACCAAGCAAAACCATATTCAGAATGGTCGGCGTACATAGAGCTCGACTTGTACCAATCAAACTTCAAAGTCCCGATTACCAGATGGCTGCGCTACAAATTAAGTTACCACGCGACACAATTGAATTCTGTGCATTTCAAGTATTCCTAGAACCTTAACTCAAACAGTCAAACGCCTCTGATGTTGAAATCCAAGGCATACTTCAATTCCAGATATAAGTTGAAAGGTTCATAAACAAACTGATTACCAGACTGATGCAAAATCAAATCCCGTCTCCCGGATGCTCTACCAGTCATTCGGTATTTGCGCAGCTCGGAATTAACTCTTATTTCATTCATAATGGACGATTTGCAGACAAATTCCTGAAGTGATAATCTTCACAAAAAGCGGAATGAATACCTGCATCGTTGAAAGGTTCAACTGGGATATACATAAAATGAACAGGATTTAGTCTTGTTACCCGGTGGTTGAATTGAAAGAGCATCCGATCGGCAAATGGGATACCAGGATTGAATTCCCCTCCTAGCGGTGAACAGTTGTCTACATCTTCCACCATATATCCTGACACAAGGTGTTGGCATATCTCGACTTTTATCACTAGACCGTGGAGGCTGACTAGAAACGTGATGTACTCGCAGTTCTGGTTGTTAACACTTGAGCACTCGCATGAGGAAACTACGATTCATTAAAAATATACATCTCATCTCATATACATAGGCTTCAACAATACAATTATTTAGTTATTTAAATTTTGCAACTTACAGGAATCTCCTTCGTCTCTAGAATTAACGCTGGAACATGCCTCGCTGATAGCTGTTCCCGAATTGCCGTCCTTATCTTTTTCACCAATGCATCTTTCAATGCGTAGTCTTGGTTCAGCTTCAGGAAAAGGATTACCCTTTCTTCTAAGTCTTTATTCCTTTGAGGAACACACAAACTGTCCAGGATCTCAGGAAATGACTCAACTGTAATGGAGAAATTTCATTAGACTATACTCTACGTAAAATATTCGTTATGAGACAAGAAATAAAATATTACGGAACAGGCACGTTAACAAGTTCCGGAACAGTCTCAATATAAACTTACTAGCCTACCCGGTGATTATTAAGGATTATAGTCCTCACAGCACTCGAGTTTATGAAAAAAAGTTTTAAAAAAGTGACATAGATGCAAAAGTAAACAAACAAAACAATTATCAAATATACTCTACTCCATGTTAAACTATGTTGGGAAAAGCTTCGCCAGTAGTGATCAATAGGGCTGTTTACTTTCGGGCACCCTGTACTTAACTAGCCTCTATCAGATGGACCAGAAATGGTCCAGCATCTCAAGTTCAACACTCACAGCCTTCCCTGGTAAGCTCATCCGCTATACGAACCAAGCAGGAAAAAGTTCTTAGAAGCTATTTGTGTCCATAATTCTGGGCTTCTAGCAGGGCTGCGGAGTCAGTACACAGAAGCTTCAACTCTTGAAGATCTAATACCACCGACTGCAACACTTCACATTTTTCTTATATTATTTGATAGACAAAACATACAAGAAATTAAATCACTGTTAAGGAGAATTATCACGTTACTTTTAACACCATGCTAGGTAAATATTAAGCTTGTTATTTCAAATTTTATATCATGACCTACGACCTCAAGGCCGTAAATAAATTGTGGTTCAAATTCATATTGGCTTTCAAGATAGCGGAACAGGTGAATAGAAATAGGGTTAAATAATTGGTGAACGATTATTATATTGTAAATAATCGACCTACAGGTGCACGATTTAAAGTAAATATCCTAGATACAGCATGTAGTAGCTTATTTTACATGAGGAAATAACAGAAAAAAATAACAATATGAACAAAACAAATATAATTGTGGTTTTCTTTCTAAAGATGACCTGGGATGAGATTCTATGTAACAGTAGTCGTTGCACCTGCTACTAACTCGCGGAATACGTAGCTGAAACAAAGGAAGAATATAATTCGTTTGGACATTACCATTCATTATTTTATAAAGAAATCTAAGTTTGGAAATATCTACGGCGGGTAGGAAGTAAATTTAGTAGCTTGAAAACTATGTGTTTTGGATAGGCCTTAATATATCAAAATATATATAATTGGATTTTAATTATCCACAATAAGTCACCAACTAACCACTACGAGTATAGACAGCCTCTGGGAGGTCTCCTTCATATTTTTTTTTTATTAAGGGACCCACCTTCCACCCCTGTCTCTTTACCTTCTTAGCAACAAACTAAGTTGCGCACTTTCAGGGTCGCACGTCACGGGCAGCTGTTCGCCCTCCTTAGTTTGGGACAGGCTGTCCCTAAAGATTGTCGGATTACCGGTGTTCCGGCATTCCGAGAATCTCTTGTATTCCTCTCGTACTTTGACTTGAGGTGGTGCGGGACTAACTTTGGCCAGGCGTCCAGAATGTATTCCTGGCCTTTGTTCCTTGGAACATGACTGGGAGGGAATTTGCAAAAAAGGAATGTAATTACTTTATTTATAAAAACATACAACATTTAACACATATAACATCACAGGACAACACAAAACAGGTGACTCTCGTTGTAAAACAGGAACAACTGAAAAGAAATAAAAGATAATTAGTTCAGTTTGTCCTCCAGTTGTTTACGGTGTCCGCTTTTAGTTGGAGTTTTTTTTAACTTGTTCCTGCTTAGACCCTTCCACACTTCTCACATATCCACACTAAACACAATATGGTGTTCATCACCGCATGCGAC